>JAHPZR010050210.1:0-20000 GCA_019787425.1 Platygyra sinensis | reverse complement strand
AAGGTTCTGTGAGGATTTTCACAAAAGTAAAAGTCAATCACCTGCTGGAAACTAGCCTTGAAAATTGCATTGGCTTCTAGCAAATCACAATTTCAGACCCTGGTTATGTAAGATACATTGGCACCATGCTTTAAAATAACCAATGAAAGTTTCAGATAAGGTTGTTTTAAATCCAGATTTGACTATTTTTTGGCTTGTCAATTTTAAGGCGATTCCTCAGCATTGAATTGCGCATCCCTACTGCGCACGATGTTTGCGTCATTATCACGCGCAAATGAGAGCATGCACGTACACAACGAAAGAAATTCTCCTCAAGCTAAGCTCGATAGCAAAATAAATGTTCTTTTAAATGAGCATGGTGACCTATATTTTTTATCGCATAATAATAGTGTACATATTATCATCTTTAATTTAAAGTGCTCATAAAGTAAAAAAAAATGCTGCTTATTTGAAAGGCTTTTCAAAGTTAAGAGGAATGATGTTTTTCTTTTTGGGATATCTTTTTTCGTTTTAGAGAGAAGTGATGGCATCATAAGTAGTAAGTTCCACTAAAACAAAAAAAAATACTGAATTACAAACTAAGTGAAGCGTACACCTCAAGATTGCATTAATGAACTGATTATTTGAAACTTGAACCCACTAGTCGTTTCAAGAATGCAATAATGAATTGATTTTTCAAAATTGAACTCGCTCACTCGATCCAAGAATACGGCTAATGGGTTCCGTTTTTTGAAAAATTAATTCACTGTTGCAACTAGTAAGTTTCAAACCTACTAGTCTTTTCTAGAATGCATTAGTGAACTGATCTTTCGGAAACGGAACTCCGGTTAGCCGTATTCTTGGATCGATCGAGCGAGTTCAATGTTCAAATAATCAATTCATTATTGCATTCTTGAAACGACTAGCAGGTTCAAGTTTCAAATAATCAGTTCATTAATGCAATCTTGAGGGGCCCTTTACTCAGTTTGACTGTAATAATATCTCTAGAAATATTGAAGCAGTGATCTTCAAACTTGGCACAAGAAATGTACATCACAAAAGAAACAAAATGACACCTAATATATTGTTGCCATGGCAATACCCTTGGCTCCAGTCTCTCTGTCAAAAACCACATATCCCCAGGGACAGGTGGTCTTCCTTGGAACAGACATGGTTACCACATTGTCTTAAAGTGCCACTAACCCCAAAAAGTTTTTTTCGCTAATATAAATTTTCTCAACAAAATAATGCCCTTGCAATATAAATTTAGTGGGGAGGGAGGGGGCAATTTTAATGTTCTTCCAGGAATTGTGAATAATCTCCAGAAATTCCAATCTCTTATGTAGCAATTGCTGTTGGTCTTGACAGACCCCAGGGGGTACTCCCTATATTGGCCTATACAAGGAGGCTATGCCCAAAAGAGGTACCATTTTCAGGCTTCAGGTATATAAAAGGGTAGGGATTTCACATGTTGAGGTATATAAAAGGGCAGGGAAATTGGTTGTTTAACAATGTGAACTGAATAAATAACACATGTCGTTTGCTTAACATTTCTTTTGATAATGCTTGATATTCTCCCGTACTATTGTTCGTTAACTTCATTATAAGGGCTTAGAATTGGGGTGCAGTGTTCTAAAGTAGGTATGTGAAAGGGGTACCTTTTCTCAATAAAAGGTATATAAAAGGGGTACCTTTTCTGCCAAAATGGTATATAAAAGGGTAAGGGGTTGGACTTCGGGGTGGAGCCTCTCCATATTAAACTTTGTCTTGATGTCATTGTTTTGTGGGAATCAATGTAACACATCCTCCAAAGTAAGGATAAATTCTGTGAGTAGAAAGCAGTGTTACTAATTTTTTTCCAAAAAGTGCAGCCATTCAATCCTGTAAATATACTATCACCATTTACAATACTGCAGCAATGAACTGATTAAGGCAGGGATAACTCTCTAATTTCAAATCATTAGTTACAAGTCAAATTGCTGTCAGTTTTAACTTTACCACACTAATATAGATCAGTTGATGCAGATTTGACAATCTCTTAACAACCAAAGTATATGTACACTGTTTTGAGCTCCTTGTCATCACATTGTCATGGGTGCATAGTGCAGTCGTAATTGAATCAATAGTCGCCTACAGGCTGATCATTTTCTTGTGTGGAATGTTCACTGTCATCATACACTGGTTCAAACTTGACAGTGAGTTGTCCTTCTGTTTTGTCTAATTTCTTAGAATGTCTACTACTTGTCAGAGGGTACGTTTTAGATCCAGCTGTGAATATAAGATTGTGCTTTCTTGCAGGAACTATTTGTTGATTATCTTGCTGTCACTGCTCACAAACAGGAGAGTGATTCAAGGCAGCTGACATATAAAGGCCTGTGTAAGTATTTAACTGCTAGTATGTCACTACAAGATTATGGAATAATCTACCTGACTATGTAAGGAGAGCTCCATCTCTTAATATTTTTAAATCAATGCTGGACGAAGTCAATTTGACTACCAGAATGGAGTGTGATTGTAACTTTTGTACATAGTTTGACTTATCTATGGCTTGTCTCCACTTACTTTTAATGTTGCCTATTTTTTTTTTCCTATATATTTATTTCCTATATATATATTCCCTATTTATTTCCTATATATTTCCTATATATTTAACTTTTGTACATAGTTTGATTTATCTATGGCTTGTCTCCACTTAATTTTAATGTTGCCTATTTATTTCCTATATATATATCTTGATTTCCCATTTTACTTTATGATGTAGTTATATTATATAGCACGTTCACGTTAAAACGAGTTAATTGTACTCATATGTGAAATGTGGATAAATAAATTACTACTACTACTACTACTACTACTACTACTACTACTACTACTACTACTACTACTACTACTACTACTACTACTACTACTACTACTACAGAAATAAAGCTATCTAAGCCAGGAATGATGAGTAGACAGACTTGAAATAGTCTACAATATGTGTACTACTACCGTTTAAAAATTTCTCAGCCACATCACGTCCACTGCTATCATGACGTGATATGTTTTTGTTTGCAGAATTTTTTTTATTATTATGTTGTATGCGTAAGAGATGTCTTTACTCTTAATTCTAGCAAAGGTCGTTGAAGACGATGAGGCACTTCAATTTTTAGCAGGTAAAACGTGTTGTACTTTATTGAGATAGCATGCCCAGCTGCTTTTTTTTAGTGAGAATTCGATGAAGGAAGTTTAGATGGCTTACTGAGTACCTTGGTCTGGTCTAGTGTTTGCGATATACTCAGCTCTTTTACGTTTCGATGATTAACTGCATTTCAAACAGCACTGAAGTATACTGTTATCATATACAAACACAACAGCACTGTGGGGACTGTTCAGATTGAAGGGACATTTTCAAATTTCTGGAAAAAAGTGTCTTTAAATTGGTCGTTATTATTAAGGAGACTTATTTATAGGAGACTTGAGAGGTTCATAAGCTGATCTCGAGTCCTCGCCGGCAAACGGGGAAAGTTTTTCTTGAAAGGAAACAATTTCCCGTAGCCTACGTGTAGTAAAGTTCCCGCTACTGGTAGCAGATTAGTTAGCAAAAGTCGGTAAAAATATCCATGATTTAATTTACGTAATTATGTTTCCAAAAACTCGGCAATTAAATGAAACGAGTAGTTTTTCATTTGCCGTTTATGGCATCTAAATACAGTCCCCGTAGGTACTTAAGGTTGAGTTTGTTAGAGCCCCCGCACGAAGAAGTCAAATTTTCGTAATTTCGATGGAGTGTTCGAAGATGGAGTGTTCGATGGAGTGTTCGATGGAGTGTTCGAAGAGAAGGTAAGCAACTAAACGCCCGGAGGATTTTGTGCGGGATTATGTATGACCTGGCAGGTCTGAGGAGAGTACGCTGCTTTACAATTTTCTTTAGAGTTTTTACTGAACAAAATATTAAGACTGAAACCTTTGTTTTCCTCAGACATAGTACCTCCTAAAGTTCTAGTCAAAGATTTCATGGAATCCTTAAAGAAGAAGTCAAGGAAGTCTTCCATCGAAATTCACAGTTCGAGTTCAGATTCTGAGTCTGGATAGAACTTTGTTGATGGCAACTTTAGTTCGAATAATTAAAGAAAAATTTCAACCTAAGTATGTTCAGTGTTCAAACCAGTTCTCTGAATGGTTTAACAGCCATACTATACAAGTAGTTTACCACTTATATGCTTGCGGTGCGCGTGTATTACAAGTCACACGTGAAGTATTTTGGAATCCCGGCTTCGTACGGTTCTAAGGGAACAGTGATTGACCTTTTGGTCCGTACACCAAGAAGACAAAAGAAACGCTTAGAGCCTCGGGTTCTAACCAGTCTTAAGGCGGGGGTACACATGAATTTAAGTGAAATTTTGCTAAGTTTAAAGAGAGGTTGATAGGAAAAAAAAGGGTTATGGAACACCACCAGACAGTTGTCCGACCGCACAATGGCACCCCAGGTTGTTGGGCAACTGTTTGGAGTGTATCTACTAATTTTTAACTTCAAACTCTAATTTTAAAGCAGCACCAAATCTTCAAAATTTCCTATTTCCATGAATTTTACAAATCCTTTGAGAAAAACTATTTATCTCGAAATATACCTAAAAATCACCAAAAAATTTACAAAACGACCCAAAACATAGATATGTGAAATGAGCATAGAGATTCTTGATTGCTTGAAATGTAAACGAGATATTTCCAGCCAAAATACGGCTTTCATGTGGATCCCCGCCTTAAGAGAAAGTTTTTAAGGTCATTCAAGCTGTAGCTACCGTCAAGCTAATAGGTGTGAAGAAAATCACAAGTTTAACACCTCTGTCAAGATAACAAATGAAAACAGCAATTCTCTACTTGCACAAATCCCATAATACACCTCTTTTACCCCCCCCCCCCCAAAAAAAAAAAATTGCATAGGCATTGTTTTAGATTTACTCTTGGGACATGTTCATGTCCCAGGAGAAATTGCAAACAACGAGTATGCAAAATATTTTTTTTTTTTGGGGGGGGGGGGGTTAAAGAGGTGCATTATGGTATTGTGCAAGTAGTGAATTGCATGGCGTTATAGGATGAAAACAAGCTTAGCGCCAAAACGAGGCTTAGCCTCGTGCGAGTCTAAAATGAGCTTTTCACCTCTTACTTAAAGTTAGTCGCATCGAAGAGATGTTAGAGGTTCCTCGTGCGGGTGGACCGGTGAGGGTGGGACTCTGCAGAGACTCTGCTCGCGTTAACTCTACCCCATGAGGGGGGTAGGGGAGAGCAGAGAGCGAGGAGCATTTTGCGTGAATTATTCTTCGTTTTTTTTCCTTTAAATAAACATGTTAAAACACGCGTTTTAACTTGTATCCATATCAGATTAATATATCTGGCATTAAAAACTTGATTTGAACATCAAGAATATTTGAAATTGTCCGCCTTTAATCTAGTCTTGACTAATCAGATAACCACCCGTGGATTTTTGTTGGGCATAAATTATCTTGTCAGTTCAGATTGCCGCCTGGGATGGCTTCTGGCATACGAGACGATAATTGTCTCTGAAGTTCTCTCGTATGCCATTATCAAAATCGAAAGTTTAAAATTCCCAAACGTGACGAGAAACGTTAGACGTTTTGTCAAAGGCCAAGATGTGTTTCTTTTTCAGCTAACAGGGTCGGGAAGATTGGAATTGTTTGGTTCTGGAGTGTCAGATAACAAAATCACGAAAGAGAGGGTTCGGTGGAAACGCGGAGAATGTGGAGTGTGAAATAGGGGAGGAGTAATGGGAGTGTAGAAAATGCGGAGTGTGGAAAATGTGGCGTGTGGAAAATGAAGTGTGGAAGATGAGAAGTGTGGAAAATGCGGAGGATTTAACAATACTCCATGCATCATTGCGCTTTCTCTGGTAAATCGTACATTATTTTTTCAAGCTAGAAAGAAGGTTAGCAAAAAAGGCAAACAAAAGAATTAAACGAGTGAAACGTTACTGTCTAGAAAAACAAGCAGCTCAGGTTGGAAAAACAAATTTTAAAAAAGGGAACGGCAAATGTACAAATGTTTCGAGCCGAAGGTGTCCAGGTTGCACCAGGAGCGCCGCATGAATTAAATTATGAATTTACGTCACAGACATGGTTTGCCGCTCACGCGTCCTGAGCCGTTCTTTTCGGGGAAGAACGAAAAATCCCACCAGAAGAAAAACCGAGAAAAACAACTTACCAGGCGAGCCACGACAAAAATATAAGAAACAAAATTTTCCACGTACGACGTGACGCTGGAAAAGATGACTCCTTAAGGTTTTATTACTATTCCTTTAGGTAGGGTGTCACAACTGAGCCTCTTGAGTAAATTGCACAGTTTATGGAGACTATTAAGTACTTTGGCTATATCCTACAGTTATGAGACATCTTTTAATACACTCTTTTTTTTCTATTTAACAATTATTCCTCGAGCCCGAATGGGCTCTGAGTCAATAGCCTATGAGGCTGAAGGCCGAATGGGCTATTGACTCAGAGCCCATGAGGGCGAGAGGAATAATTATTTTAGTAAAATCCAACTAGTTGGTCAAAAAAATATCGAGACAAAACATCTTTCGCTAGTTAAAGCTATTCAGCTGCCATTATTTTGGTTTTCAAAGCCGGCGTTTTTCGCTACTAGTGGGCTATAACAAATAGCCTACTAGTAGCTCAACCAATCAGAACGCACATCTCCTGGAACGCAGCATTGATAATAGACCACTAGTTGGAATTTACTAAAAGAATATATTTCATAAGAATATCGTGGCTGAAATTTGCGAAATTTTAAGAATATTTTAGGAATAAAGCCGAGGCTGAGATTTTGAAAAGGATAGATATAATGTTGTGTGTTGACGGAAACATCTGTAAATGCAATAAAGTTTTATGATTACAGTTTTAAGTGATTACACTCAATTGTCCTTGACATAGTTGAACAAAATCAGGTACTTTCGTTTCCATCACGCTATTTCTGTGCGAAATGCTTTTTTCAAAGCCAAAATGGCCAAGTGTCATTTGACGTGACATCTTGGCCTCGCTGACTTCAACGAAAAGCCATGGACCTCTAGCCTACGTAGCAAGCGTTTCCGTGGGGTTGGGGAGCAAAGAAAGACCAAGGAACGGTATTTTATTTTGGCTCTCGCCCCAATTTCACGCGGGCAAAATACCGTTCCTTGGTCTTTCTTTGCTCCCCAACCCCACGGAAACGCTTGCTACGCAGGCTATCTTCTGCACAAATTAAATCATTTTTATTTCATTACATTTAAAGTCGAATGAGAATTTACAGTCAACGCTAAATAACATGACTTTCCACTCATAAAAAAGATAACACTTCCCTGAGCAAAAATGAGCTCCCTAATCCCATTACTGTACTTTGAAGTCTTAACCCCCAGGGTGCAAATAGCAGCCAGTTAACAGGCAATGTCTGGTCAAAATTAGTATTGAGTGGACAAATCCTTGGATTGCAGATAAGTTTTCCAATCATTTACTGGTTCATTCAGAGGAATTTTAATTTTCTGAATATTTGAGTTTTAAGAAGGACAACATCTATGTTTCGATTTAAGAAAAAACAAAATGAATATAAATCTAGACAAATAGACCTCTTTAGCTTGGGCAGTTTGTTTTCCCATTGTAGACCACGTCATATTCTCTGGAGAATTTCTCTTTTGTCCATCTTAAAATTATGTACTCATATACATACGACTAAAGAAGAATTCTTAAGAGTAACATCATGTGGTCTACAATGGGAAAACAAACCACCCAAGCTAAAGAGGTCTATTAGTAGTTGAGAAATTCTTTGTAGTCGCAAATTTCCAGGTTGGGGGTTTGGATTGATTGAACCCTCTGGCGTTCACATATGTAGAATGATGTGGCAATTGCCTTCCCCTCCCCCTCCCCCCTCTTTTTTCACGCGGTAATTCCCACGGAAACGCTTGCTACGCAGGCTAATGGAGCTCGTGCAACGTAACGCCATATAGAGCCAGATACCAAACACTTGTAATAGATACCCCAATAAATTCTAAAACGGAATTGTCATAAGCTATAATTCAAGAATATTACAAGAATATTTTCAGCCTAAAATCGGCCGAAAAAGAAGAATATTCAGCCTGGGCCAGAAAAACAACATTCTTATATAAAAAAGAGTGTATCACGCAATGCATCAAACAAAGAAGCATTTAGAGCCTTGCAAAATCGCTGGTGTGACTTGTCACTTCGCTATGTATCATTTAGTACAGTGTTATTTAACCTATAAACTGACCTTTTGTAAAACGAAGAAAACATTTAAAGTCTACTGTTAATATTTCAAGAGAAATCATTCATCGGAACTTGCTTTTGTTTGAAATACAAAGGAAGAAATTGCTTTTACGCAAGACCATTCGAGTGATCGGCGTTATAAAATTTGCCCTACTTAACTTAGCAATGAACGTGACAACTTTCACAATAAATATTAGCTATCGCATGGATATAACTAAATTTATCACGAAATGTCTTAAATATGGCGAGTCTGGAGTATGACTGCATGTTCTTTAGCTATTGCGAAGTAATGAAGTTCTTGTTTCTTTTCCGACCTTGCCAGTTGGTCGCGTGTCACACTCGGGAACCTCTCAGTTCATTTGTTGTTTGTTTCAGTTCGGCGTTTCGCTTTTTAGTCATGGCGACTTTCCTTTCTAACTCAGTTATGTCTTTCTCTAACGCGTCTGCTTTCTTTTCAGACTTCCTTCTCTTCGCAGTAGCCTGGGCGATCTTTTCTTGGAGTAACACCACTTTTTCTAAATACTGTTTCTCAGTCATCGGAGAGTAGTTCATTGTTATGCTGGTTCCGGCTCGCTCAATGGCTCTCAGCTTTTCCTGACACCTAGCCATGTTATCTCGCGCTACAATCTCACGCTTTTCCCCAGCATGAATTTGTTTTTCTTTGACTAAAATGGCCTTCTGCATTTTAGCAATGCTGTCTACAATGGTTCTAGTTTTCTCTCTGTGTTGTTCCACGATTTGTTCAATCGAACCGACGTCCACTTTGTTCTTTTCAAGAAAGCTTTTCATTTTGGAGTTCTCATCAAATCTCTGCTCGGCATAGTAAATTCGTTCCTTGCAATAAGACTCCTTCGTCTCTGTCTTCTCTATTTTCTTCTCAATCTCTTTTATCTGTTCGAGTATTTTCCTCTTCTTATTTAGTGATCGCTCCTCTCTCAAATTTACTTCGGCTATGGCCTCTTTCGCTCGCTTTTCTCTCAAGGCTTCGGCTCTTGTACTCTCGGCAATCGCGTCCATTTTAGCCCGAACTGATTTAACCCCCTTAGCAAGGCTTTTCCCAGTTTCTCCACGAACTATGCAGGCCATTTCAAGTTTCTACTGGCGTCTATTTGGATCCAGATATTTTCGCAGACTTCCGTTGTCGAGTCACGATCGATGAGCGCGAGGCTAATGAGTTGTCATCCACTTTTCACAGTTGAAAAGTTCGCCACAGATCGCTGGCGTTAGCCAATAAAATAACAAGGTTTTGTTTTTCGCTCACGACGAGTAATGCACGTTAGGCAATTGATGGTATTTCTTGATTATCTGTTTCTTATTTTGTAATGTTCCAGCGAAAAGCGATGATAAAAGCCGAATTAACGATTATAACATGCATAAATAGGATACACTTTCTAAGAGTAGCGTTTGAAAATGTTAATTGGCGGCTCACAAGAAACCCAGATAGCCTGCTTCAGATCAAAGTAACATAGCAGCAGCAGCAGCAGGCACCCCATGGCCCCGGTTGCCCTGTGAAGGCCAATAAACTGATAGCGCAATACTGCTGTCTATCTCTCTTCTCAAAGAAAAAATTAGAAAAACAGCGGGACTCTGTTATTTGTCTTGCTGTTTTTAGATTTTTCTGTTTTTAGTGCTTTGTTTTATCAATGCCATATGGATCAAGAAATGTTACGACGGAACTTGACTGTTCGAATCTTCTCACTGGTTGTATATTGCCTTGCATATCCGAAAGGAATATGTACTTTAAATGAAGTTCTGCTTACAATCAAGTCACTTTCGGCCAAGAGGTTTGTTTGCTTTGCCAGATCATGAGATTAATTTGTACTAAATAAACAGAAAATACTTTTATTAAAGCGTTGCCGCTAGCGCTTAACTCTGTGAAAACACTGATCATTTATTTTGCTACAAGAACGTTCTGACCCCAGTTAAGATATGCGGCCATCACAATGCCAACTATAGCGTAAATATATCATAACCAAGCGCGAAAGCCACATTACGTCTCCAAGGACTCCAAGGTTACCGTTCACACTAATCCGTCACGCAAACGAAGCTTTTCGAGTCTGCAATAGAAAACGCTTTCAAACGGAAAATACAGAAGACTGTGGGACGGTAAAAGCATTAAACATATAAATGGCCAGGTATTCTGAAGTGTAGCCGAAATGCCTGATCTAAACCATAGCGACATATACAACACACAAAATTGAACAGACTTTATCCGAGAGAATCTATAGATCGTTTTCACTGTCACCACAGGCGGCCCAGACGTTGTTTGTGATTTACATATGTGAGAGTATTGCGTTACGTTTTGAGCCATTTAAGAGAATGTATGAAAATGGTTTGAAAATCGCTCTAAATTCAACTTGTAGTAAAGGATTTAAATAAAAGAAGCTTACCTTAGACCGTGGCTGTGTTATTTTGAAGTCTTTGTGGCAGCTGAGTCGTTCTAAAGTCGTTCTAAAGCCATTTTGACGATTTAAACTTTTCCAGGTTTGCTTCCATTAAAGAGAAACGAAAGGCTGGCGACCTGGTCGGCCGACGGTTCGAACTCGAAGCTCCATAAATACCACTAAAATGCTCGGAGCTCGCTAAAATTGCCTCACGGCAGCCTTCGATAATTCCTCTTTCTCCTTGCTTCGCCTCGGACTCCAAGATTTATTATATCCGCCAAAAAAACGCTCCTTTTCGAACGCTGGCTGCCCATTTCTGCTTCGTCTCGATCCGTTATGAGTTATCTTGCAGGCCCGTAGCCAGGATTTTTTACGGGTGGGTGCGATCAGTTGATTATACGGACCAACGAGCGCCGGAGGCGCTCTTGACTAGGGGGGTCCGGGGGCATGCCCCCCCGGGAAATTTTGAAAATTAAGTTGTCTGAGACTGCATTTCGTGCGTTTTGAAGGTCAGTATGATAGCAATATAGGTCGCAAAAAGCGAACCTAAAAACGTGGATATTTGTCAAATTTTGAACTTCAAAATTGATTTTGATGCTTTACGTATGTATTTTACAATGTAGAGAATAACAATGCCAATGTCACTATTTAAAAATAACAAAAATAGAAATAAAGTTGTAAATCCGTATTGTTCACTCGGCTGGCTGCTGATCATCACGATCTTTCAGAAGTGTGCCAAGCTCAAGCCTCCTTGGGTGCATCTTGGCAAACAGAACAACACTATTATTTTTTTTTTACTATTTATTTTTTTAACAAAAAAGTGGACCTCAGCAGTCTGCGGGGGGGTGCGGGCGCACCCATCGCACCCCCCCTCCCTACGGGCCTGTCTTGGGCACGGATTTCAAAATCGTTGGCTTAGCGACCGCTTCATCACGACAAAGTCGCCCTCAACCGTAGGGAGGCACAGGTCAATTTGCTTTATGCAAATTGAACCGTATCAGGGTCCCTAGGGAAATTACACGGGAAACGCGATTTTAGCACTGAAAAGCACTGTTTTGCTGAGCGATTTTAGCGCTGAAAAGCACTGTTTTGCTGAGCGATTTTATCGCTGAAAAGCACTGTTTTGCTGGGCAGAAATGGGACTGCCAAAATGTCTGGCAATCAATTTCATTAGAAAGTGCTCTCAAGTACAACAACGTGTAATTGTCTTGTTAGCACGGTAAAAATTAACGCGGAGCAATTACAAAAATAACACGGCCAGTATATTTGACTCGTATTACTTCTCTGCAAGCGGTGAGTTTCCAGCCTTTTATGATACGACCAATTTGCATAGAGCAAATTGACCTGTGCCTCCCTACGGTTGAGGGCGACTTTGTCGTGATGAAGCGGTCGCTAAGCCAACGATTTTGAAATCCGTGCCCAAGATAACTCATAACGGATCGAGACGAAGCAGAAATGGGCAGCCAGCGTTCGAAAAGGAGCGTTTTTTGGGCGGATATAATAAATCTTGGAGTCCGAGGCGAAGCAAGGAGAAAGAGGAATTATCGAAGGCTGCCGTGAGGCAATTTTAGCGAGCTCCGAGCATTTTAGTGGTATTTATGGAGCTTCGAGTTCGAACCGTCGGCCGACCAGGTCGCCAGCCTTTCGTTTCTCTTTAATGGAAGCAAACCTGGAAAAGTTTAAATCGTCAAAATGGCTTTAGAACGACTTTAGAACGACTCAGCTGCCACAAAGACTTCAAAATAACACAGCCACGGTCTAAGGTAAGCTTCTTTTATTTAAATCCTTTACTACAAGTTGAATTTAGAGCGATTTTCAAACCATTTTCATACATTCTCTTAAATGGCTCAAAACGTAACGCAATACTCTCACATATGTAAATCACAAACAACGTCTGGGCCGCCTGTGCTGTCACGCAATAAAAAAAATAAATCAAAAACTATCCAGTGCAAAAAGCTACGAAATTGTGATGTTATAGAAGATGAGGAAATAAGACATTTGTCCAAGTTTTAGGTCTGTGCATTTCCCCAAACTTCAGATATTCGTCGAAATGTTTCGCAGAAATTTACAGAGCCCAGTATGAAAACGCCATATTGGTGTACAGGTCAGTACAAAATGCAGACTGCAGACCGGGTACAAAATGCAGACTGCAGACTGAGTACAAATGCAGACTGCAGACTGAGTACAAAATGCAGGCTGAGAAGAAAACCTGTTTTTTCGTCAGAAACGTGTCAACATTCGATTTTATATAATGCACCAGTCATTTTAACTTCCCGCACCCCCCCCCCCCCCCCCTCCTCCTCATGTAGTCGTATCGCAGGGGACTGAATAACAATTAAGAGTCAAGGATGTTCAAACTCATACAGAACTTTATACGTAAACAGCGGGAAGACAACAGTGATTGACAAAAGTGCTGATATTCGGTTTGCTCGCTCTCGTATCCTCCTATGTCACGTGACATTCCCATGATTCCACTGCAGTCCATCCCTTCTTAAAGGGAGTGAACTCACGACAAAAGCTTAGACGATGAATAAAGTTAACATGATAAATACATGTGAAACATGAACGCTGACAAGAAAATCTTAACAGTCCAAAATCCTCACGAGTCCATCCCTTCTTAAAATGTATTTTAGTTTTCTGAAACTAAAGTTGCAAACATGTCTTTATCAAGTTTTAATACATAAGTTCCACCATGTGATCCGCCAGACATTGATAGATAAGGGCGCTTCAAAATCAGTCCTTTTTAATTTCCTGAGCATCGGGAATCTGTTGATACACCACTTTGCAGGCCTCAGAGGCATATGCCTTTGCACCTGGTAGACTGTTCAGATATTGGCCAAAGGAAAATGCTAACTTTGCCAAATCAGGATCAATTGCTGAGCACTTATGGGCAGGTAATTGTGGAGGAGAGGTAACAGCCTGTGTGGTAGTTGGTTGGTCTTCATAATTTCTGAGATCAGAAGTTGCTTCTTCTGAAAATTCATCTGGCACAACAATAATCTTGTCAATGTTTACAGTTCTAAGCTCTTCCTCAGTGAATTTGTGTCAAAGTCGTAGCAGATCCTGGCGACCGTGAACATGACCAATAACAGTGTAAGGGCCATCAAATCTGGGGATGAATCGTGTGGCTGATCCTTTTGGTTGTGAACTTGGAGGTGGTCTTCTAACATAAACTTGCTTTCCTTCAGCTATGTTAAGTTCTCTGGATGATTTATCATAGTATTCTCTTTGAGTTCTCTTCATATCTGCTTTGATGCTGTTAAACAGTTTTTGTGCTTCAGACATACGAGACACAAGCTGTTCTGCATAAGTGCTTCTTGAGAGAGTTTCTACAGGTACGTCAAGAGTAATGACTTCAGGTGATGGTGCATTTCGTCCAAAAACTAGGAAGAATGGACTAATTTGACCTGTACCAGGGATTGGAGATACATTGTGGGCATATACAGCTGGCTGCAGAAATTCTTCCCAACGTTCCTGATATTTCTCACAGTAAATTCCTACAGCTGCATTCAACCATCTGTGAACGCGTTCTGTACTTCCATTAAGGCGTGGACGGTAACTAGTTGTAACAATGTGTTCAATAGAGAGAAGTTTTGTTAGCTGGCGTAATACTGCATTAAGCCATTCTCCTCCTTGATCACTTTGCAAGACTGCTGGAAATCCATACTGCAAGAAGACATCATTAAACAAGGCTCGTGCCGCAGTAGTTGCTTGTTTATCTGGGACCGGAATTGCTCGCAAGAAGTTAGAGTACGGACAAACGGCAGTCAGAATCCATTTGTTACCAGTTGGGGTAGTAGGCAATTGCCCAACATAGTCTATACCAATGGTGCTAAAGGGACAGTCATAGATGCGAATTTGCATCGGTCCATGTTTGGGATCAGTAGACTTAAATTTGATACAGGCAGGACATCGTCTGATCCAGTTCCGCACATGCTTAGCCATGTTCCGCCAGTAGAAGTCATACGAAAGGGATCCATAAGTAGCTTCACGCCCGCGATGCATACCAACTGGTGAGTCATGATATACTTTTAGAAGGTGACGTTGAAGTTGAATGTCATTAGGAACCATAATACGGTAGTGATTTGGGTCTTCCATAAATTCATCTCGGTACATTAACAAACTGTCAACAACAGCTGAGCGCTTTGCCATTTGTTTAACCCATTGCAAATGTTCCTTTGGAATGTTCTTGATTGCTGAAATATCTTGGTTCGAGGTATGAAACTTGATTAACAGATTGCACCAGTAATCCTGTAGTTGGCGCTTTGCGAAACTCGATCGATTGCGATTTAAAGATTCTAAATTTTCAAAGTCTTGAAAATTGCAGTCAGACGATGAACTTTCTGGAGATTTACCAACTTCTGGAGTCTTGGTCTGAGTTGTGGTTGAAGGTTTGACTTGAGGCTCCTTTGCTCGCTTAGCTCTCTTTGGAGTTGTAGCAAGACAAACTGGGTCAAAGCCATTGGTTTCAGCCATAAGACATGCATTGTATAGACAAGCCATAGTATTGTTAAATGTTCCATGAACAAGTTCAGGGGTGTGGTTTGGAACATCGACCGAGGTTGCGATGATGATAAATGCGATAACAGCATTCTCTGGAGGTATGACAACATTATCATCAGGAATGTTCTCTTTGGTAGGGTGACGGCTGAGGACATCAGGAACAATGTTTCTTTCCCCTTTTCTGTGTTCAATGAAAAAGTCAAACTCAGCCATACTCATGCACCACCTTGCAACTTTTGCCTGCTGTGGTGCCATTGTAGTCAACCATTTAAGATTTGCATGATCTGTTACCACTTTAACTCTTCGGCCTAGAATGTAAGAGCGAAACTGTTCAAGTCCCCATTTCACTGCAAACAGTTCCTGGTGCATAGTTGTCCAACGTGATTCAGCTGGTGTAAATGCTCGGGATGCGAATCTGACAGGGCGAAGAACGCCATCCTTCTCTTGAGCCAACATTGCTCCACATCCAAGCTTGCTAGCATCCACATGTAAGGCCATCCCCTTTTTTTTCTCTGTTTACCGTCGTCCGACCGACCCAGATTTTCGCGTTTTCAAAAAAAAAAAGTTATGAAGCCGAGGCAATGGCATATATTTGACTGGTTTGTCAGCTTAGCTTAGTTTGTCATCAATTGTAAAGCCACACGTATTGTGACTGATTTCTTAGTAAGACTTCAACAACTACAAAATCTCAAGAAATCGTCACTTTAATCTAAAATACAGACGATGTTTTGTGCTGGCAGTGCTGCGCATAATTTCTGGCGAGATCATCGCGCGCGCAGTAAAAAAATGGCGGCTTTTTGTTCAGTGACGTATCAATTTTTTCTTTTATTTTTAATTGACTAAAAACATTTTCTATTTAAAATAAATATGGACCAATTCTCAGTGTAGAAAAAGAAACGATCGTCGGAAACGTGGATCTAGTAAGCAATCGAAACTATAATCGTGGTGCTATTATAAGGATTTATAATATTATAAAAATTTATGGCAGGGTTCGTACTCTTTTGAGTTGTTTAAATTCTATGACTTCCCATGACTTTTTCCATGACCTTTTCAAGTTTTCAAAGACGTTAGGATTAGCTGTCAGTTTCAAAAATTCAAACCCTAAACTTGTTTTAGAGCGTTTTTTTAGCCTTGAACAGTTCAACCGACAAACTCTGGAGTTCACCAAAATGCGTGCCGTTTACGCTGCTTAATTAGTGTCTCTATCTTTCATTGTCCTTGCCTTGTGATCCGCAGTAAATAACCTATCAAACAGAATTTTAATTTTCCATAACTTTCAAGGACCACCATGACCTGAACGAACCCTGTATGGGTATAAAAGAGCAACCTCGTTCCCAGGGCCTTTTCCCTGGCTTGAGGGCAAGGCGTGAAAAGGCCCTGGCATCGGCTGGTCACGTGCCCACCTTACACCCGGAAATCCTGGGTGTAATAAATTAGCGAGTTTGCATAATCAAAAGTGCCAAAATCGAGATTGCAGAGACACTGTCTGTGCTTTTCGACTTGGATCTGCTTTTAAACGTTGAAACTTTGCGTAGTTTTGTTCAGTTAAAGCCACTTCAAGTGAAATGTTTTGAATATTCACCGAAAGGCAAAGATATTGTTGCCGTTCTACCGACTGGCTTTGCAAATCTCTGCTGTTTCAGCGTCTACCGGATTTCTTGCCTGTCAAGGCGGACAATAAATAATATTTGGTAAAATACACGAATTCTACGGTTCGTGACATTTATACTTTTGCCGTTTTCTGTTCGGTCACTCGACCATTTTGTCGCTTCACTCGTGTTTATGAGGGGCACTTATGCTGTTTTCAAGTAGAGAAAAGGCCCTGGGAACGAGGTTGATAATAGAGGTGCTGTTGCTCCTGAACGAACCTGGGCATGGGATGGGGACCCCTCCTTTTTATTTAAAAATTTTAGTTTCTATAATATAAACAATCAACAGGCAAAGTTTGGCAAAAATCTCAGTGCAGGCTCTATTTCAGTGGAATGACCTTAATTACGACGTCCATCTTTTCTTCCTCCATTGTCGTTATGTCGACTTTGTAACCTCGTCTTGTCGTTTCCAGGCTCCACAGACACTATGCTGAGGTACTGGGTCTCCTAGTTCCAGACTTCTTCTCCTTTTTTTTCGGCCTTTTATTTTTCTTTTCCGACCGACCGACCCAAAATCAGAAAACGTATTCGACAGTAAACGAAAAAAAAAGGGGATGGCCTAATTCAAACGGAGCATTCCAATCAGGATGGAAGAGCATAACATCAGGGCCAGTGATTGCTTGCTTTAAGTCTCGAAACTCTCTAGCTGTTTCTTCTGTCCACTGAAATGACACACCCTTCTTGAGCAAGGATCGCAAGGCTTGTGTTCGGGTAGACATGCATGGAATAAAGTCTCTGAAATATCTGCAGAGTCCAAGAAACCGTTTGACTGCAGAAATGTTAGTTGGTGTGGGCATTGACAAGATTGCTTCTACTCCTCTACTTATTGGTGTTCGACCGTCTTGGGTTACACGATGTCCCAGTATTTCAATTTCCCTTGCGAAGAAAATACACTTGGAAGGTTTCAGTTGCATGTCAACTTTAACCAGTCTCTGAAACAAGAGTGAATAATGTTCAAGGGCTTCCCTGTCTGACATTGCCCACTGAATTATGTCATCCACATAAACAACAAGCCATTTGTGCAAGTAGTCAGCAAAAACAGTGTTCAAAATCCGCTGGAAGGTGTTTGGTGCTGTTTTCAATCCGAAGGGAAGCCTGAGAAATTCATACAATCCCAGGTGTGTACAGAATGCAGTTTGTGCTGATCTGACTGTCTGATGGAAATTTGCCAGTAACCACTGACCAAGTCACATTTCACAAATACTTTGCCTTGGCTGATAGCATCCAGAACACTTGAGATGGATGGAAGAGGGTAACCATCTCCTTGTGTCACACTATTGAGGCGACGATAGTCCACCACAAATCTTGGAGGTTGCAGTCTACCTTTTTCTGGAGGTTTGCAGACCAGGATGCACGGGGAACCCCATTCTGATTGACTTGGTTGTATTATCTTGAGCTTAAGCATCCGCTCGATTTCTGTTTTGATTGCTTTGAGTTCTTCTGGGCTTTTCTTGTATGGATGACTATAGATGGGAGTTGCATCTGCTGTGTCAATTCTATGCTCAAACCCTTTGACAGCTGTGAGTGGACTCCCAGGGAGAAGGAATGCAGTAGGATACTGACAGATAAGTTCCTTGAATCCCTTCATAATATCTGCATCAACAGTAGAATACTCTGGGCCATCTAGATCCAAGGCCTGAAATACAGCATCAGTGTAAGCAGGTGAGTAAGGGTCACACGTAGGTTCTTCTACTGGAGGAAACTCAGGACCCTGACAGTCAAATTCAGGTAAGGCATCACAGAAAGGAGACAATATGGATGAGTTGAGACCAGAAGCTTCCATTTCTTTTGTTTGGACTGAAAGTTGCCATTGCTTTGGAGCACAAAAGGCTAAGTCACAATGTTTCTGTTCAGTGTTCTCTGGAGCTTGTGATGTGGTGGGTGGCTGCTGTGTATCTGCCCATGTCAGCCATCCATCTGCCAGTTGCTTTGCAGTAGTGTCAGCTGCTTCCTCAAGAATAGCATCATCATCCTTTGTCATTTCTCTAACATTGCCTAGAATAACATTCTCAGGTATACTTGTCTTCTTCAACTTAGATTCCACTGCTAAGGTTGTACAGTAACTAATGTGCATGTCTGGAACTTCCTCTGCAAGTAATGAACCTGTTGCTTCAGGGAGGTCTACAAGGCGTGCATTGTAGCATGGATCACTGTGTGGACGTTCAGTTTCTGGTATTATGTGACTTGAAATTTGCGTCAGATCAAAGGGTCCACTGAGAACTTTTATGCCTTGTTGGATATCTTTGCCCTCGATCCAAAGGGGTTGACGCACTGCTTGGTTCACCATGAAAGCCGTGGAGAGGGTTACACAGACTGTAACAAAGTTAAGACCACGATGAAGAGATTGCGAATGCTTGTGAACACCCAGTGGTGGTGCTCCAGTAAGAAGGCATGTAATACTGACATGTGGCTTTGAAACTGTAGGTCCACTTTCATGTGATAAAGACCCATTGGATGCTGGGGAGGTTGTGAAGCCTTCAAGTGGATTATCAAGAGAGCATTCGACACGAAACTGCACACTTGGATGCCGAAACGTGATGGACGGAACATGATGATCAACCAAAGCTCGAGTTGCATGAAGATGGTTCTCACCAAAGAGCATTGGCCAGACAAGACCTGGAACTACTAGCATAGTAGTATGTAATAGGGATTTCCATGGTGGCAACTGCTTTAAGATTAGACTTTGGATCCGCAGCTGTTACAGAAATAGGCTCTTCCAGGGGACAATAAAGAGGCAATAAAATCAGCATGTACTTTGCTCACAAGAGATACGGAACAGCAGCTATCCAATGGCAAGGGCAAGCGCTGACCTGCAGATGTAACAGAGGTCCACAGAATGTTACGCTGATGTAACTGAGCTTCTGGCTTTGCTGAAGGTGCAGGGATGGTAATGGCAGGTAATCCAAACAAAGGAGTAGATAATGATGGCTGATCAGAAGCAACTGGAGCCGAGGTAGAGGCTTGGTTTTCAGATCCTGCAGGATTTGAAGAGGAATATTTCTCTTGACACTGGGATTCATATTTCTCCAAATGAGTAGATAGGACTACGAGCTGTTGCCTCAAAGAATCAACCTCATTAGATGTAGTGCTACGCGCTGTACTTGATGGACGATTTTCCGGATGTTTGATGGCTTTACATCCCCATTTATTGCAGAATTGGCTCTGGTGTTTCCGGCCGTACTTGCATTTGTTGCCATCTTCTTCGCAGTTGGATTTAGGAAAACGATTGTAATTTCTGC
>JAHPZR010050208.1:35000-40140 GCA_019787425.1 Platygyra sinensis | reverse complement strand
TAGATCTACGAGTATTCCGGCTTAATGTCTAAGATCATCAGTGCTGTGTTGATTTGAAAGTAACATCAAATCTGGCTTTACTCATCAAACTGCTTTTCTAATCATTTTCGCGCGTCTCTTCTCCGCCCTGTCTACTTATGTTTCCTTGTATCAGTCTGTCCATATTAAGAAAACTAGAACGTAAACATTCGCAGAGGGTGAGATTAGAGGACCCTACACAGGCACATCTTACTGTGGCTCTCGCCGTGTTGAGAGGGGGGCCATGATGGATCTGTGACTTGAAGCGTTGATAACGCTACACACATATCATTTGTATGGAAATTAAGAGTGGCGGCTGTTCTCCCGCGTCCATTCATCAGGAAAGGGAAGGGACATTCGGGATTGAATCGGATCACTCACACGCGGGTGCCCCGATGGGTGAGGGGGCAGATTGTTGCTAAAGGACACACATGATCGGCACCAGGATAAAGCATAGGGGGGCAACGGAAAAGGGGTAAACGCACTGAGGAAACAGAAGCGCTGGGGATGGCTCGATGCCTACCGGTGACAGCACGTCGTCTGCGACGAGGGGATGTCACTCGACAGACACCCCCCCCATAAAGGAGTACAGTCTCAGCTTAACCTATATACTATGTAGTCAACGCCGAAGGCGGGGCCCGGCTATCGAAGTGAGCTGCTCGTTCCAAGAACTCGGGAGGGGATACATAGGAGTCTGCGGTCAAAGCACGGGCACAGGAGAAAAAGCGCACCATTGTGTGTTGGCACACACGCGGGGAGGGGCAGGGGGCAACGGGGCGCGCGGATAGCGAGGCATAGGGGGGGGGGGGGAGAAGAGAACTAGCGAACCCAAGCGTGATAGGTAGAAGGATGGCGGTGGGCGGGGCCGGAAAACGGGGGAGAGAGGGGGGAGAAGGGGGGGGGGGGGCAGAGAGACGAGAGCCGAAAGAGGGGGAGCCGCGTAAGGGGTCTGGGGGGGCGGGGGTGAGGCACAGGGAGGCCGTTGTCAAGAGCCGCTGTAATGGTGCTCGGGGGTTATGCCATTTTACCGTGGAGGGCAACAGTGACTGCGCCTGGTGGAGGGGCAAGATAACGCCAGCTCGACTAAAATAGAAAATATTCAAGAAAACCGCCTTCGCTGGAGGGGGAAAGGCCTGGCAAGAGCAGAAATCATTGGCGCATGTCATACACACTGGGAGGAGAAATGCTGTTGTGTTTGACTATTTGCCGTGTCCATCCTGGCGACGTTACATTGAGGAATAAGCCTGAAATGGAAGGACTTTTTAAGTTGTCATAATACGTGCCCTCTGGGGTCTGAGACATTTCGAGTTACAAAGGTTTGGTACCTGCCGAAAAAGAACGGGGACCCGAAAGGGTAACGGCGACCCGAAAGTACGCCGACCGGTTTGCCGGCAAAATTCGAAAGGAGGGAGCCCGGGTACGGTCAGCGGAAGTCAACGGTAGGCAATTTTGTGATGCAATGAGAATGTAATAAGGGCCTGTAGTCTGTAGTTTAGCGCTAATTTGATGCTAAAATCTAATTAGTCGCGATGGGGGTGGGGGGGGGGAGGAAAATACTCCTGAATTGAAGTGGAGCAAACAGTCCATTGACGGCCAAGGCTCGCAGCCAAAAAATGTTGTTCTCTGTCATGCAGATTAAAACTGAACGTCAATTTATAGAATTTATATACACAAGACAGACAGCAGTAGCTGACCCCTTCCGGGGCAATAAACCAGGGATTCTGCGCAGGTCGTAAGCTTTATCTAAATCTCTTCAACGACAGTAAAGGACACCCAAATCCCCCACATATGTGTGCTACTGTGACTGAATATAAATTTCATTTTCTCCTCTTATCACTACGGCGAAAAAATTATCGCTGTAAGCTTTTTGAGAATAATTTGTATGGAAACTGATAGAGTTTCTAAGGATTGGCCTTTCCCATGTTTACGACCAAGGCCATAGTGGAGAATGGCGACGAGTTGGCCTCTGAAGTCATTTCGGGAATAAACAAATGTTGTTTCTGAGCAAGAATAATTTAGCAATTATTCGAATGAGGCTGAGTAGGATATGAAGAATTCTGCAGATCAAGGAGGGTGTTATCCACAGAGGCCGAAGGCCGAGGTGGATAACACCCTCCGAGATCTGCAGAATTCTTCATATCCTACGAAAACCGAATTCAATAATTGCTTTATTATTCATTCAAAATATTTCCCGTTCTTAAAGGAGTTTCGCCATTTCGCTCTTTGTTTTTCTGCTCAGCCACAAAAACACAATCTCGTCCCCAGCTTTTCTCGGTCAACGGTTCAATAATCTGCAGCGGGGCTGCACTTTTGACGTCATCGGTTCAATAATTTTCAGCGGGCTGCACTTTTGACGTCATTGATTCAATATGACGAAGATTCTTTCCAAATTTGGTAAACAGCAGCTGGTTATGGTGAATTATGACGTGCGGTTGTAACCATCAGAACACGGGGACATATTTTGAATGAATACAATAATCAATGTGTATATGAACATGCAGGAGAGTGGCGGCCAAACATTGATGTAGATGCAAAGAATATTTTGTATGTGGAGGTTGAAGCAATGCAAGGATTGCCGTTATGACGGATTGAGTATTCCTCTTCATTCAATAGCCTCGTATCCCGATGAAACTCAACCAGACGGAGAAAAAAGACCAAAGAAGGTGTAGGCTGATCGGTGCGAAGCTTAAACCGAAGGAGTCATAGAAGATTTCTTCCATCTTGGTTTAGTCACTGTATATTCTTCTTTAGTGAAAAGCTTGAAATTGTCAAGGTACTGCATAAGACTCAAATTTAGGATAAGCAAGAAGCAGCTATCTGAGCGAAACCCGCGATCATCCAAGTCCCAGTTGAAACAATAGATGAGGAAATTTCATGGTAAATTAACACATCGCTTTTTTCTGTGTTCTCTAAACAAATGGTAACGAAACCTACGTCCTACAACAAAAACACACGCAGGGCTGAGGTTGTAATCCAGCCGTTACTCAATGGTCATTCCGAATACAGATTAAGTTGTTTTGTTCTTGAGCTTCGTCTTCCAGGAATGAAATAGATCTTAATTAGAAACGTAGAATGATCAAGCATTTATCCATGTATGAGGAAAGTAAACAAACGATTAAGATTCTGACTCTAAAGATACCAACGGAAACTGCCGTGCTGAAAGTAGAATACGATTGTGAGTCAACCGAAAGCAAACTACGTACAATGTACATAGTAGTAAGTCAAAACTCGACCCAGTTATTAGCGTACATAAAATGGACATTTCATTCAAAAACTAACAGTGAAGTAAAAATGTATTCATTTAACTGATACCGTACTGCACCTCTTTTCAATATCTTGTCGAAGGATTTTCCATGACTCTTTACTACTACGAAAGTATGCAAATTTGTGAAGCTTGTGTTGGGCACATAGAAATTAACTCTGCGTATACAACGGTTGGTGGAACAGTAACACGAAGTGAAAACTTGCCTCACTTAAACTTACCTGTTTGAATATTGTTTGGCGATATCACTGCTTATCTCTTATATTTAAAACTGTTTACAATCATTGATCTGGAGAAGTAGGCAGGAGTGGACTACCACTGCATCAAAGTTTAATTGTTTTCCGGGGAAATTAATGTTTTAATTTTAAAATGTCAGTTTGGCCTTCCAAAATCAGCACGTTCCTTAAAATCAAATTACCAAATCTTCCTGTTGATTGACATCTTATAACTCTTTAAGAGCTGTAAGTTAACTCTTCAGCCGTTATTTCTACCTACCTTCATTGCTTGTGCATGATTACACAAGAGACTATCAGGTGAGAGAACACATCCCGTCACGCTGTCAAAGTTATTTTTAGTCTCGCTCCCATGATCACGCAAGCAATGGCCAACGGTCATCAGGTCGTGTCCATCTGAATAAGAAATTGAAAATTTAGCGGGGTTACCACCGTTTTCGTTGATACGCGACTTTCGAAAACAAAACACCCGCCGGAAACGTTTCCAAAATTTCCGTCAATCCATACATGTTATCGACAGATCGGATCGAAATCCACAAATCACAGCCCGCTAGCATGACGTAAAGAAGGTCTGAAGGCTGTGATTGGGGGATCTCGATCCGACCTGTCGATAACACTCAAGACTGACGGGAAATTTTGGGAACGTTTCCGCTGGTGTTTTGTTATCAACGAAAACGATGGTAAGAGAAAAAAAATGTTTCTTTTAAACTGCCGCACTGTTATCATTGGAAATCATTTTCAGAACTGGAGCAGGAAAATTATACGTGCTTCTCCAAGGCCGTAAATAGAATTCGTGTTATTTCCCCTGCATGAATGATGAATGATTAACATAAAGTGCCAAGACTCGAATTTCCAACCTGTTTGAAAGTCGTTTCTCGGTATTCGAAAGTGCCGAACGGATTGAAGCGAAAAGCACCTCTTTCGAAAGGCATTTTAAAGCGCAAGACAACTAAAATATTTGTTTCGCGTTTGCTAGTACTTTCGCTCCAAAAATACCGGTGCAAATGTTTTGTATCAGGAGGGAGGGGGTGACTCTATTGTTTTCGAGTATCTGTCACAGACCGACTCATCACTGTCAGTGTGACGTCACATAGCAACAAGTCGAAGCTTCGCTCGGCTTGCCCAGATTTGGCGACGGGACTCCATTGAATTCAAACAAAGAAAAAGGATAATACAATCTATTATTGCGCTATTATTCACTAATTTGGCACAAGTGTGCAAGCTTTGTAGTGGAGTTGTCTGTGAGTACAACTGCTTGTTGTTTGTGTGCGTTTTGGGTCCAAATTTTATTGAAAACAAATCCGGTCAAGTGGGGTTACCGCCATCTTGACTTCCGGTCAAGTAAAGATCACCCAAAACTCCCGCCGTTTTCTCTTCAAGTTTCAACAGAAGTACCTCATAATAGGAGGTTTTGTTCCTCTTTGATATAACTTTCTAGCCATTGTTAGTTTTTCTCAATGTGATGAGTCATTTTGCTCAACAATCCTTTTGAGTGCGGGGGTGTACTCTCGCGTATTGTACTTTGTTGAATTGGTGAAAGGTCAAGAGCGTCTATGTTTACGATTGCGTGACATTAAACGCTTGCTCCCGTAGTCCCCCAGTGGTGTTGTATTTTATGGGTTGATGA
>JAHPZR010050208.1:25000-30000 GCA_019787425.1 Platygyra sinensis | reverse complement strand
GTCGGAATACACGTTTCTTTACTTTTGCTTGCTTTGCTTACATATTCTTAAGCAGAGGAAGTTATGACTTTGAATTTGGAGGTATCTACCCGCTATAAAATAAGAACAGCTGGCATATTTTTGAATTCGACCCACTTCGCATTTAGACGGTTACGTTATAAAACCAGGAGCCACAATCAGGGACGGAGACCGTAAGCGCGCGCCATTTCTAGTATTGGGGTTGGCGCCATGATATGGGACAATTTTTCTATTTTTAGAACAAATTGCGCCATTACCTGCGGCACACGCGCGTACATTGCTGCGAGGATTTTCGCGGATGTCGCGCAGGGGAAATGGCGTCCGAAATCGTTTATGCTTTTAATTTGGCCCACAACTCAACGCCTTTATGCGCTGCACTATGCAAATGAACTACTCGTAGGCGTCAGACTTGCCTTCAAAAACTTTTGCAAACTCGCCAAACGAGCAGAAACAACAAGAAACTATCAAACACAGGTTTTGGTTATGATAAAGCATTGTTTGCCAAACTCAAAAATTTACTCGATACCCGGGTAAACAGTTTTCTTACAGAACTTTTCTCTACAAAACAGACACAAAAGTTTACGGGAATATAGCCGGCGAACGGATTTTATTCATTTACAGCGCGAAATTAAAGAAATTCTCGACCCTGAAAAACACACCTTTTCCATTAAATCAGAGCATAAAAAGTCCATAGAAGAGCCCTGGTTCTTCTCTGCCTTATTCCCTGTCATCGCTGTGAAAAATCGGAAGGAGAATCTCGCAACTCTCACCATTTCATCACACAACGTGACAACATCCACGCGAGAGCCCAAGACACGTGCGTGGATCAGCGCGGATACATGACGTCAGGATGGCGCAATTTGTTCTAAAAATAGAAAAATTGTCCCATATCATGGGTCCGCGCGCATCCCAAGACTTACGGTCTCCGTCCCTGATTATGGCTCCTGATAAAACTCAAGTTGATCGTCGAATTGCACGTTAAATTTCGCTTTTAGGAAACGGCGGTATCTTAAAACAAGGTAGCAACAATCAAATTAACTTACTGCGTGGGAATTATTCCTTACCTTGGCGAGTTTTTCCGACGGGAAAGCAATTAGCAAAACACAGAGCGAAAGCACTGAACCGTGCCGAACGTGACAGTAACGTAACTCAGCGATGTCTGGAGAGGAGGGGGGTGAGGTAGGGGCGGCATTGCACAAATGGTTTCTCGTACTTCAATAGGCCTTTTGCAACAAACGATCACATGTACTGAAATCTGCTATGCTGGAGGGTAAGCTTATTATTATTCCCGCACTGGAATATTATAACAAAAGGCAGGCCTGGTTGAGGTCTCTTTGTTTTAACGTCCCGGTGCGAGAATAGTAATGAGCTTGCCCTCCAGCATGACGGATTTTGTACCAAGTGATCGTTTGTTGCAAAAGGCCTATTTTGAACGTTCATGGCACAAATGTTCACTGCGTTGGTTGGACTCAATGATTTAAGGTCATTCCACTGAAATAGAACCTGCATTGAGATTTTTGTTAATCTTTGCCTTTATAACGTTTTCACGTGACGTCATCACTTTCTAAAATCCAAAACTAACGAGCCACCAATTTTTTTTAATCTCATCAGGCGTAAGAGGCAGTATATTTATATACGTTTACAATTTTACAGCTAATAGCGTGCTTTGTTTGGAAACCAGAGCAGTTTGAAGTTCAGGGTCATGGAGGTGCGTGACACAAGTTTACGATCGAGTTTGTTGAAAAATGTATACTTACCTCATGATTTTGAGCCTTTTCAGAAGCTAGGGCATTAGGAAAAGTGCTTACGTAAATGCTTGTTTGTTCAGTACTGATAATCAGTCGCCTAGATAGCCAAAGTAAGTTCCAGATGCTTACACTATTTTCCGGCCGCCATATTTGTGTACCACGGAGGTACACCAACATGGCGTTTTCATACTAGGCTCTGTAAAATTCTGCGAAACATTTCGACGAATATCTAAAGTTTGGGGGAACGCACAGGCCTAAAACTTGGAGAAGTGTTCCATTTAGTTGTCTTCTATAACATCAATATTTCTTAGCTTTTTCCATTGGATGGTTTTTGGTTTATTATTATTTTTTTTTTACTGCGTGATAATGAAAACGATGTATTGATTGATTACATTATAGGAACTTAAAATTTTGAGATAAAATTGAGGGAACACCACGTTCGTTTAGGGGCAACAAAACCTCGTTTATACCCAATAAATCATTACAATAGCACCATGATTGTAGTCACAACTGCATGCTAATTTCACGTTTCCGACTATTGTTTCTGTTGTACACTGAGAATTGGTCCATATTTATCCTTCACAGAGACATTTATCACTCAGTTCAAAACAACAGAAAAAATAATAGGTCACCATACTCGTTTGCGATAAAATGACGATTTACCTCTATGGCGAGGTCCAACCGTAAAGAAAAAGCAGCCATTTTTTAATGCGCGAGGGCTAATCACGCGTGAAATTATGCGCAGTAGGGATGCGCAATGCAGTACTGGGGAACGACCTTTGCCTCAGATCGTTCGAATAATAGAGCATGAAAGAAAACGATGAATCCACTCTAAGCAAAGATTTATTGGTTCCTTTGATACAGATGATGATATGGCGCAGGTGCACTTGACCACACCCAAAATGTTGGCGCCACAAAATCGATAGGCTGATTTGGGTAACACTGTCACTCCTGAGTCAAAAAAAATCTATACCAAAATTCGGTTTATATTAATGACGCAGAGCTGGAGATGCGATGGAAAAGATTAAATTTGCCCCTCCCCCACCCCTACCCCTCAGGGAGGTACTCCCTCTAATAGAAATTACACTGGGAGGCTGTACCCGAAAAAGGTATAGCGGGTTTCTGGAAAGGGAATACGTTGTGCGGACCTAAGGTATGTGTAAGGGGCAGCACTTTTCATCGATGGCATATGAGAGGATTGTCTTGTCCGGTCAAACCAACAAAAAGCGTATTAAGACTATTAAGGGGCAAGCGTTTTGACGTCGTGTGGGAGCCTCCCTCTATGAAACTACCCTCGGATTGCTCCTGATCTCTCCTGGGCCAGTGAAGAGTGACTGGTTGGACGTGAAAAACGCCCCAAAAGTCAGTAAGGTTCAGGAAGCTGAAAATAAGTAATCTGGTCGCTCAACAACTGGTGGCAACAACTGCTTAAAATCATAAACGACAGACTTACTAAGTATACATTTAAAAAACTAAAAATTGAAACTATAGAAAAACGTTACAGCTAGGCTTGATTACCAGCCGCTGTTCGGGAAAGGATCCTGCGCTCCTCCCCCGACTCCTCTCGGGGAGGGCAACACGAGAGAGCGACGGAAATCGAGCCTACGTTACAGCCTGAAAAGTAGTAATGAGCAGCTATAAATAGTACAAATGACATGAACATAGAAAGCTAATGCAAGAGAAACGTGCTAAGTTTTATCTTTCTTATTTAGACCATGAGGTTCAAGGGTTTGACCTCTTTCAACGAGATATGCTTCTCTTGCTTACGTACACTGTCACGATTAGATTTAACGAGTTCAACAGGAATAAGTTGCATGTCAGTAGCGTTATGATTGTTACAGAAAAAATGTTCGGATACTGTGATGGGATTAGAGCTGTTAGTTTGTTTGTCAACAGGTCTGCGATGTTCGTTGAAGAGGTCTTTGAGTCTACGTTTGGTTTCTCCTATGTATTGTTTGTGACAGTGGTTACATTGTATCATATAGATAACGTTTTTGAAGTTCCAGTCAATGTGATGATCAATAAATCTAGTTTCGACGGTAGAATTAAATGTATACTTAGTAAGTCTGTCGTTTATGATTTTAAGCAGTTGTTGCCACCAGTTGTTGAGCGACCAGATTACTTATTTTCAGCTTCCTGAACCTTACTGACTTTTGGGGCGTTTTTCACGTCCAACCAGTCACTCTTCACTGGCCCAGGAGAGATCAGGAGCAATCCGAGGGTAGTTTCATAGAGGGAGGCTCCCACACGACGTCAAAACGCTTGCCCCTTAATAGTCTTAATACGCTTTTTGTTGGTTTGACCGGACAAGACAATCCTCTCATATGCCATCGATGAAAAGTGCTGCCCCTTACACATACCTTAGGTCCGCACAACGTATTCCCTTTCCAGAAACCCGCTATACCTTTTTCGGGTACAGCCTCCCAGTGTAATTTCTATTAGAGGGAGTACCTCCCTGAGGGGTAGGGGTGGGGGAGGGGCAAATTTAATCTTTTCCATCGCATCTCCAGCTCTGCGTCATTAATATAAACCGAATTTTGGTATAGATTTTTTTTGACTCAGGAGTGACAGTGTTACCCAAATCAGCCTATCGATTTTGTGGCGCCAACATTTTGGGTGTGGTCAAGTGCACCTGCGCCATATCATCATCTGTATCAAAGGAACCAATAAATCTTTGCTTAGAGTGGATTCATCGTTTTCTTTCATGCTCTATTATTCGAACGATCTGAGGCAAAGGTCGTTCCCCAGTACTGCATTGCGCATCCCTACTGCGCATAATTTCACGCGTGATTAGCCCTCGCGCATTAAAAAATGGCTGCTTTTTCTTTACGGTTGGACCTCGCCATAGAGGTAAATCGTCATTTTATCGCAAACGAGTATGGTGACCTATTATTTTTTCTGTTGTTTTGAACTGAGTGATAAATGTCTCTGTGAAGGATAAATATGGACCAATTCTCAGTGTACAACAGAAACAATAGTCGGAAACGTGAAATTAGCATGCAGTTGTGACTACAATCATGGTGCTATTGTAATGATTTATTGGGTATAAACGAGGTTTTGTTGCCCCTAAACGAACGTGGTGTTCCCTCAATTTTATCTCAAAATTTTAAGTTCCTATAATGTAATCAATCAATACATCGTTTTCATTATCACGCAGTAAAAAAAAAATAATAATAAACCAAAAACCATCCAATGGAAAAAGCTAAGAAATATTGATGTTATAGAAGACAACTA
>JAHPZR010050208.1:5000-17500 GCA_019787425.1 Platygyra sinensis | reverse complement strand
TTATCCTTTTTTTTGTTTGAATTCAATGGAGTCCCGTCGCCAAATCTGGGCAAGCCGAGCGAAGCTTCGACTTGTTGCTATGTGACGTCACACTGACAGTGATGAGTCGGTCTGTGACAGATACTCGAAAACAATAGAGTCACCCCCTCCCTCCTGATACAAAACATTTGCACCGGTTATTTTTGGAGCGAAAGTACTAGCAAACGCGAAACAAATATTTTAGTTGTCTTGCGCTTTAAAATGCCTTTCGAAAGAGGTGCTTTTCGCTTCAATCCGTTCGGCACTTTCGAATACCGAGAAACGACTTTCAAACAGGTTGGAAATTCGAGTCTTGGCACTTTATGTTAATCATTCATCATTCATGCAGGGGAAATGACACGAATTCTATTTACGGCCTTGGAGAAGCACGTATAATTTTCCTGTCCAGTTCTGAAAATGATTTCCAATGCTAACAGTGCGGCAGTTTAAAAGAAACATTTTTTTTCTCTTACCATCGTTTTCGTTGATAACAAAACACCAGCGGAAACGTTCCAAAATTTTCCGTCAGTCTTGAGTGTTATCGGACAGATCGGATCGAAATCCCCCAATCACAGCCTTCAGACCTTCTTTACGTCATGCTAGCGGGCTGTGATTTGTGGGTTTCGATCCGATCTGTCGATAACATGTATGATTGACGGAAATTTTGGGAAACGTTTCCGCGGGTGTTTTGTTTTCGAAAGTCGCGTGATCAACGAAAACGGTGGTAACCCGCTAAAATTTCAATTTCTTATTCAGATGGACACGACCTGATGACCGTTGGCCATTGCTTGCGTGATCATGGGAGCGAGACTAAAAATAACTTGACAGCGTGACGGGATGTGTTTCTCTCACCTGATAGTCTCTTGTGTAATCAATGCACAAGCAATGAAGGTAGGTAGAAATAACGGTTGAAGAGTTAACTTACAGCTCTTAAAGAGTTATAAAGATGTCAATCAACAGGAAGATTTGGTAATTTGATTTTAAGGAACGTGCTGATTTTGGAAGGCCAAACTGACATTTTAAAATTAAAACATTAATTTCCCCGGAAAAACAATTAAATTTGATGCAGTGGTAGTCCACTCCTGCCTACTTCTCCAGATCAATGATTGAAAATAGTTTTAACATAAGAGATAAGCAGTGATATCGCCAAACAATATTCAAACAGGTAAGTTTAAGTGACCCCAGAGGCAAGTTTTCACTTCGTTATACTGTTCACCAACTGTTGTATACGCAGAGTTAATTTCTATGTGCCAACACAAGCTTCACAAATTTGCATACTTCGTGGTAGTAAAAGAGTCATGGAAAATCCTTCGACAAGATAATGAAAAGAGGTGCAGTACGGTATCAGTTAAATGAATACATTTTTACTTCACTGTTAGTTTGAATGAAATGTCCATTTTATGTACGCTAATAACCTGGGTCGAGTTTTGACTTACTACTTGTACATGTACGTAGTTTGCGTTTCGGTTGACTCACAATCGTATTCTACTTTCAGCACGAGAGTCTCCGTTGGTAGCTTTAGAGTCGAATCTTACAGTGAGGACACTAGAACCATGAACGCCTACACTTTTTTCCCGCTTTTTTGGCATCTTCCAATCACAAGGTTACTTCATATCGAGGCATTTGCATTTTATGTCTGGTTAGTTTGGTGATCAAAGTCGGAGTGATCATTGAACTATTATGGCTGAAAAAAGTGAAGTTTACCACTGGTTGAAGTCACTCTTTCCAGGAATGAAGTTAGAGAGATTGTCCGTGCAGTTCGAAAGCAGGGGATTTCGCTCACGAAGATCACTAGCCTACATCAAATCGGAGGATTTGGACTCATTCTTTCCGTCTCCCGATAAGCTTTTACTGGCGGAAAGACGTGTATTGGAAGCTGAACTAAGCAGCATAAAAACAGAGGGTGGCCGACGTGAGCCGAAACGACTGAATATGACTCAAACAACAAGTAGTGCGCCCCAGCAACGGTCACCTGAGGCTGCAATCAACGTAAGTTTTGAAGCGAGCGCGACCACTTCAAACCAAAGTCCTCGAACGATTCAAAGTCCATTGGACCGAAGAGCGGCAGAACTGTCAGAAAATCTAAAGTTTCTAGAAGTGCAAGTTGAAAGCGCCAAAAGTCATCTACAGGGGAAACAAAAATCCTTTAAAGAATTACCAAATATTCATGAGAGACGCGGAAAAGTGTGTGCTATTTGCCATACGTCTGGCCACAACAGAACAAATTGTAAGAAAATTCCTTGTAATGATGTCAACACTTGTAAGTTAAAGGAGAAACACCCAGAACTGTTGGCCGATATTCGCACCTTACAGCGTGAACTGAAAGAACTTGAACAAAAGTTTGCAAAAGCTAAAAGTGAGCACGACGTATTTGTTGCTTCCCGCCAACGAGCTAAATCAAGCTTCTTTGCCATCATGCGTCCGCGTCTTAGGAAACAAAACCCCGCTAAATACGTAGATCGTTCTGTCTTGGATAGAGACTTGATGATTCTCCAGCGAGCGATGAAAAATAAAGTTCCTTTAGAGGAAACTTACGATTGGAGATTGCCAAATGCGATTGAAGAGTACAAACATGGTATTGTTGACCCTCTCCGAGTGCAGTGAATTGAAACGAACCATTACGCGCAAATATTGATCACAGTTGTATCTAAGTTGTAATTTTCTCCTTTTGTGCTGCAGTATACTACACTGCACTGTTGATATGTTTATGTTGTGTTTTTATTTTCGTTGCGTGTATTAGTTTTAGTCCGACTTCAAATAACATAATTACAAGTGCAGATATTATAGCACTGATTTTATTGTTTTGTTAAATTTCGACAAAGGTTGTCTCACAAAAGTGTAAAAGCGTACGCTCCAATGTCGATTAGCATTATGGGTAGTAAGAGTTAGGTTTTTATTGATTGAGGTTCAAGGTGATTCAGCAACAAGGAATGAGAAAGAACGAATACGTGTTTGTGCTGTTTCTTTCCACCACGCTGAAACACCTTAAGGTTCACTCAAGCACCGTAAAAACCACCACTACCCATAATAACTTGCGACATTGTCGCGTAAGCTTTTCCCCGTTTGTAAGACAACCTTTCTCGAAACAGCTGTATCTTAAACTAATAAAATTTCGATGCGCCAAAAGGCTAACTTTTGATTGGCGCATAGAACAATGCTAAAATTTTACCGGGAGATAGATTTTAGAGAGATGGGGCACATATCAAAAAAAAAAATTGTTGATGTCACTTTTTTACTGCTTTTTTCTACGATTTTTCGATATCAGCCAATCAGAGACGCCGATTTAATTGAATTTAAAAATTTTTTTCCCCACCTTTTAATCGATTTTGCCAATTGCCTGCCTAGTTTTTACACGGATCATTACTTAATCTGTATTCGGAATGACCATTGAGTAACGGCTGGATTACAACCTCAGCCCTGCGTGTGTTTTGTTGTAGGACGTAGGTTTCGTTACCATTTGTTTAGAGAACACAGAAAAAAGCGATGTGTTAATTTACCATGAAATTTCCTCATCTATTGTTTCAACTGGGACTTGGATGATCGCCGGTTTCCGCTCAGAATAGCTGGCTTCTTGCTTATCCTAAATTTGAGTCTTATGCAGTACCTTGACAATTTCAAGCTTTTCACTAAAGAAGAATATACAGTGACTAAACCAAGATGGAAGAAATCTTCTATGACTCCTCGGTTTAAGCTTCGCACAGATCAGCCTACTTCTTTGGTCTTTTTCTCCATTCTGGTTGAGTTTCATCGGGATAGAGGTATTGAATGAAGAGGAATACTCAATCGCACGCATCCTGCATTACTTCAACCTCCAACAACAAATATTCTTTGCATTCTACATCAATTTTGACACACTCTCGCATGTTCATATATACATGATTATTATTCATTCAAAATATTCCCCGTTTCTGATTGGTTAAAACCGCACGCATAATTCACCATAACCAGCTGCTGTTTACCAAATTTGGAAAGAATCTTCGTCATATTGAATCAATGACGTCAAAAGTGCAGCCCGCTGAAAATTATTGAACCGATGACGTCAAAAGTGCAGCCCCGCTGCAGATTATTGAACCGTTGACCGAGAAAACCTGGGGACGAGATTGTGTTTTTTTTTTGCTGAGCAGAAAAACAAAGAGCGAAATGGCGAAACTCCTTTAAGAACGGGAAAATATTTTGAATGAATAATAAAGCAATTATTGAATTCGGTTTTCGTAGGATATGAAGAATTCTGCAGATCTCGGAGGGTGTTATCCACCTCGGCCTTCGGCCTCTGTGGATAACACCCTCCTTGATCTGCAGAATTCTTCATATCCTACTCAGCCTCATTCAATAATTGCTAAATATTCTTCTCAGAAACAAAATATTGTTATTCCCGAAATGACTTCAGAGGCCAACTCGTCCCATTCTCCACTATTCCTTGGTCGTAAACATGGGAAAGGCCAATTTTAGAAACTCTACAAGTTCATACAAAATTATCTCAAAAAGCTACAATGATAATTTTTTCGCCGTAGTGATAAAGAGAAAAAGGAAATTTATATTCAGTCACAGTAGCAACAAATATTTGGGGGATTAGGTGTATTTTAATGTCTGTGAAGAGGATTTAGATAAAGATTAAGACATGAGCAGAATCCCTGGTTATTGCCCCGGAAGGGGTAGATACTGCTGTAATTGACTTGTGTATTTTAAATCTATAAATTTACTTCAGTTTTAACTGTATGACAGAACAAAATTTGGCTGAGGCCTTTGAAGTCAATTGGACTGTTGCTAAAATTCATTAAGAGTATTTTCCCTAGCTAATAGTTATATTTTAGCATCAAATTAGCTAAACTACAGAATACAGGGCCACTTATTTACATCTCATTGAATCACAAAAATGCCTACCGTAGAATTCCGAAAGTAACGGCTCCCGTTACTTTCGAATTTTGCCGGCAAAACGGGTCGCTACTTTAGGGTAGCCGTTACTTTCGGGTAGCCGTTATTTTCGGACAGGTAAAAAAACCTTTGTAACTCGAAATGGTCTCAGACAAAGAGGGCACGTATTATGAAACTTAAAAGTCATTCCATTTAGGCATATTCCTACAATGTAACGTAGCCAGATGAACGGCAAATAGTAAACAAAACAGATTACCTTAAAGTGCGTATGACATGAGAAATGATTTCTGCTTATTTGAAAGGCCTTTCAAAATACAGAAGAATGGCGTTTTTCTTCTTGACATATCTTTTTTTTTATTTTAGAGATATCGGCGTTTTTCTATTCTGCAAATTAAAACAGTGATGACGTCATATTGTTTGCAACTAAAAATGGTAAAATAGTGAATAAACAATATCTCAAGAAACATTAAAGCAGTGTTCTTGAAACTTGGCACCATAAGTGTGCATCACAAAAGAAACAAAATGACACCTTAATGCTGTTGCCATACCAACTCTTTCGGCTCTAGTCTCTTTCTGTCCAAAAAACAAATTTCCCCATTAGCAACCCCTGAAGTGAGACAAAGGGTGCTACTTGGAACAGACACAGTTCCCATACTGTCTTAACTCCTATCAATAGATTGTGTGGGGTAGATAGTTCTTAGTTTGAGACAAAAACTGGGAATTTTAATTAGCTTTTTATTTAAGAGAGCACCAGTGGCCAAACTGTTGCCATAGCACCCTTTGTCTCACTTCAGGGGTTGCTAATGGGGAAATTTGTTTTTTGGACAGAAAGAGACTAGAGCCGAAAGAGTTGGTATGGCAACAGCATTAAGGATGCCATTTTGTTTCTTTTGTAATGCACATTTATGGTGCCAAGTTTCAAGAACACTGCTTCAATATTTCCACCAGAGATATCGTTTATTCAGTATTTTACCACTTTTCAGTTGCAAACAATATGACGTTATCATTGTTTAAATTTGCATTTAGAAAAATATGCACTTTAAGCGGTACGCTATACATATACGATTACTAAAAACTGTACATTACATTTTGACTCTTCACTGACAAATTAATTTCAATAAAGCATTTCAGCGTTTATAAGTTTCACTCACAGATTAAATCATGCACTAAACGATTCTTCATCAAGCATGTGCATGTGCTCCAAGATAATATGAGAATTTTTACAAGTTCTAGTTTTCTAATATGTACAGACTGAAAGATAATAACGGTTTCATGACAAACTTTGGTGTTTTTCTTGTTTGAGTTACTTCTCAAAGAAGAGATCTTATTTGTATTTCTCTTGTTCCAGTTGAATATGTTACATTAAATACGGTCAGGGTACTCCTTAATATCGCTTTGCAAGCCAAAGGAAAGTAATGCTCGAAATGAACATTAAATGCAACAGTCACAACAGTGTTTTGTTACCATTTTAGGTAATATTTTAAAATGCCGTTAATTTCGGTTGGCCCGCTTTACTTTCGGAGGGACCGTTGCTTTCGGGATTTAATACGAAGGCAAAAGATTAACGTTACTTTCGGATAGCCGTTACTTTCAAGGGGACCGTTACTTTCGGAATTCTACGGTATTGTGTTATCGGCTTCTTTCTTTAAAGGGTTTTGAGAGATGTAAGCGAGGTGGTCCAAAGTGGCCCTGCATTCTGTAGATAATTTCCTTTCTTTATACACGAGAAAATGTTTAGTTACAGCCTCATAACATCATATTAATTTTAATGTTTTATATAACAAGTACCTTCCATTTGCATTTATATTTGCCATCGATATGTGGCAGAAGCACAGCAATTCGTCCACCCGGGGTCACTGTCATTCCTCTAATCCAGTCAGCTCGTTCTTCATGGATTTGAGTGCTGCGCACAAACTCGCCATCTTTGGTGAATATTTCCACGAAGACGACTGGCTCTTCTTTCTTACCCTTCTCACCAGCGATGACGACATGTTCACTCGGCCGGTGAAACGCCGCAATTCTGGGGTAATAACGTCCTCGCGGTTTAAACTTGTCAAGATAGTCGCCGTCTTCACTGAATATGTAAACACAGGAATCATCCCACTCCACTACCATAACACGGCCATCATTAGCAGCAGTGATATCCCACGGGTCCTTCAATGTTCCTTCTCCAAACGAACGAACAAACAATCCATCAGTATCGTACACATCCACACTGAACCTCCTCAGTACCAGGACTTGACTGTTGGTGACTGTCAGTCCTCTGGCCCACTCCTCTCCCCTCATAGGAAACTTGTGATGCAGGTCAGCGGTGTTCTTAAATTTAAAAACAACAAATTCCTTAGTTCCAGTCTTCTTCATGCATCTGACCAGTACATAGGTGTTGTCCTTGTTGTCTGTGGCTACATCCAAAATATCTAACCTTCTGTCAACGTCAGCATGAGGAACCCTGAAATGTTGTATGAACTGACCATAAGAATCAAACATCTTTACGTCATCAATGTCTCCAACAATAATTTGTCCGCTGGAGTTTGTAGCGATTCCACGCGGGGCCTTCTGTTCGTCTTCACCTTCCTGACCAAATGACCATGGTGTAACACAACAGTGATCCATGCCCTGTTCACGCAGCACTCTAGCTAAACGTCTGTCACGCAATGGATCCACTTTGTCTTCTCCGATGTCAACAGAAGGCCAGATCCACAGGTGAACGTCGTTCCCGACAGTTTGCGTGACATCGTGGATGACACGATTCACGTGACAGACACTGGAAATGATCTTCCTGCGTTCATCTTTACCAACCAAACCCTTTAATACCTGAATACCTTTCTTGAGCTGAACATTAAAACTATTCTGAACTGCTGATAAAGAGTTCAGTTCTTTAAGGCACACTCTACATGGTTCTATTGCGTGCTCAGGATTGTCCACTGTTTCTAGTATTGTCGCCATAACTCGATATTGCATTGCTAGAATGCGGTCGGCCGCTTGAAGAGCCTCGTTAGCGAAGGCCTCTGTTGCTTTTCTGCGAGACTCCTCAAATCTCTTCTTTGCCTTGAAAAGCGCCTCCAGAGCTGATTCCTCCAGGTCAACAATCTCCAAATTTCTCATTCGATCGGCGAGAGAACATGCTTCATCACCGGCATGTGTTGTTGACGCGCCGTGATCGCTTCTGGACCTTGCTTTATCAAGCACGTTATACAGCAACCCGATTCCTTCCTCGAAGAAGCTGATACTCGCCAGCAAATCTTTCCTTGATAATCCATCCAACTTAGACTTGATATCGTCAATTTCACGGACGATCAGTCCACGAAATTTTTCATCTGTTACGTCGCCATCTTTTAGTTTCTCCGCTGCCTTATCTCTGCCTTTATTTACCAGTAAACCAACGGTGAGTTTAAAAACAGCTGTAATAATCGAAGACATAATCTTCAAGTGAAGAATTTTAAAATCCTTTTGTTCTGTTTTTCTGCTCAGTCACGAAGCTATTCGCTATTGCCGCGTTGTACAAGGGAATGAACAAATCAAAAGATGTGTATATCTATTTAAGCAATATAACACTTTTTCCGTGTTTACATAGCCTCATCGAAACACGAGGAGGGTTGGGAGAATTCGAGACGGTTATGCAAACCTGAGAAGTAGTCGAGGGTTTGCCGGCATAACTTTCGAGAATTCTGCCAGCCTCCGAGTGTTTAGACGAGGCTATGTAAACCTGGAAAAAAGTACTTTATTGCTTGTATAAAATAATTCTCAAAAGTGCGCGTGAATCTAAACCGTCACAACCTTTTTTATATACTGTCATCTAAACACAGCTATCGACCAATGAGAGCGCGCTAAGTAGCTCAGTTTTATTATAAAAGAATATCAGTTGTATAAGGAATGGTGGTATAAACGCACAATGGCAAAAAGTCTTCACCATTTGCTCCCTCGTGAACCAAAACATGGCTCCAACCGCCGAAACAAGCAAAGTGGTTTTTCGAAAACAAAAATGCGCTTATTTTCTGAGAGCCTCGAAAATCACTAGTGTCTCAAAATGATTTTCTGACCCTGAGAAGTCGTTTGAGCCATCGTATGTTGCCATCGTGCGTTTCAAACCCTTAAAATTCATTTGGCGCTATAAAGTATGATCCACGGTGTATGGTAATCAATCTGTCTGTGTTTATAGTGTGTGACATTTCTCGGAAACACTAGATGTCGTTGGCGGAAATATAAAAGGGAAAGTCCCGCTGAAATGCCGCCATCATGCGTTTTAGACCCTAAGAACTTATTTAAGCCATCTTATGGTGTCATTGTGCGTTCTAGACCCTGAAAACGCATTTAGCATCACTTTAACAGTGTTCTGATTGCACATTATATATCCTTTCGAATGTATAATATGGTTTGTGTAGTGCACAGTCAAGCGACGATTCTCAGAAAAGACAGGAAGTTGATGATCTTATATATCAGTGGTACTTTCCCGAGGAACAATCATCCAATCAAGATCTGTCGGATGCATAAGACAAAGTTACATACCGCACTTTGATAACAAAAACTAGTGAGACATTCTCAGATATTGCAGAGTGTTACGCAGTAATGTCAGTACGTTTTGAGCCATCTGAAGCCTGTATGTAACTTGTTAGTTCTAAGGCCCAAAATAACTTACAATTACTGTTTGTCAAGATGGTTTTAAATTTTTCTGTGGTGTTTTACGTTGAATTTCGTTCATTTTAAATTCATTAATACGCTGAGCTAGCAATTTTTTCAACAATTACATTTTTAACTTGTTTTCATCGCAAGGTTTGTAATATGATACCCTTGTTTTCCTAACAACATACAAAGGAAGATATGCTCGCTTTTTTCCTGCTGGAGAAAAATGAAATAATGTTATTAACTTATGAAAAAAAAATGGAAGAGGAATGATTTTGTTTCATTTAAGAGGCAAAAAATTTTGATATCATCGATAAACAATTGCTAATTTAGTTACCTGATAGTCACGGCGTGTCTTGGAATAGCACGTTTTTATTAGGTTGCCACCGTTAGTGTTAACAGTAAGCCAGTTCAAAATACGCAATGATATCGATTAATACAACCGAGAAGCGTTTCAACTTGACCGACATTATATCCTACATCGGTGAATGAGTTCCCTCAAAGACTGACTAAATTTATTTGCGGTTTCTGTAAGTGCCACAGTGCAGCAATATTTGAGAAGTTTCTTTTGTCACCACATTACTAAAACTCGGAAAGGAATACATTTGTGAACTTCTTGTTCTCTTTCATAGGGGAGAAAATAAACAAGCGAGTGAGGAAATCCATTCGTTTCCCTGTTTAAAGCTTAGAAAGCACGAAAGAGTTTGAAAACAGCACACGACATGTTTGAACCGAGCAAGGGATGATTCCAAAAGATACGCTGTCACAAAAGCGCTCTTTGCACTACAAGGAAGAACTGATATTACCTGAAATATAACTGCTATCGCCCGTTAAGACGAGAGTGTGGTATCGCACGCATGAATCTGAACTCGAGAACGGAATGTATCATGCTGACAATGCTAGAACGCATGCGTCTTACATGCTGTGTTCAACTACAAGGAAAAACACTTAACGTTCGTGTATAATTGTGTATGAAACATATCGTTTACCTAACATATAGTTAACATTAATGCTAATCAATCTGCGCATTCGCTTCGAACAAATTGCTTTTGTTCTCAAGAGAAACGTACCACTGGGTTAACAAGAGAATATTGGAACCATATATTGGCGATGTTACCCGAGAAGTGATGTATGAATACTACGTTTTACGTAGCAGTGAAAGGTACCTACCCCACCCCATCAAAATAAGGCTAATTAGGTTAACAAGAGAATATTGGAACCATATATTGGTGATGTTACCCGAGAAGTGATGTATGAATACTACGTTTTACGTAGCAGTGAAAGGTACCTACCCCACCCCATCAAAATAAGGCTAATTAATTAATGGGAATTATTATATGTAATCGCATGGGGCCGAGGGCAATTAAGGATTAATTTCACGAGTATTTTCAAAGTTTTCACAAAATTGCCCTGGTTGCAAAGCGACGAGGGCAATTTGGAAAACTTTGAAAATACAAGTGAATTTAATCTTTAATTGCCCGAGAGCACTTGCGATTACTTGTTTATCACATAAAGGGCAAAATTTTGTACAAAGGACAACTTTCAAGGTCTTGCCGTCGCGTAAACAGGTTTGCCGGTTGTCATTATTTAACAGGCTAGCAGTAGCATGGGGAAAGCCTACTATAATTCTAAGCAAAACACAGCAAGTTCAATTCACTCAATGCAATTTCTTTACAAACAAAACTTTAAGCAATCTAACTTTTATTCACCTGTTTTGCGAAGCTTGCAACGGCGTGAAACTACTTGATCGATCGATGAAAGACGTACACAAGTGTCCAAACGAGCTCCAAGAACTTCTTGAATCCAAAACTGTCCTTTCCACTGTGAAAACTTCACGCTGTTTTTACGCCGATAAGGTGAGCTGTAATACTAATGAGGCGACCCGAAGTAAAACGAAGAAATTAACTTTCAGTTTGGCGGCCATGAAGTTCTGCAATTCAATGCTTCGTGCAACACCATCCGTCCCAAACTTTTTTCAGGCTGCGAAGCAATACATTTTTAGTGGGAAAAATCCTTTTGCTTTTCCACCAAAAGACTGCGCTTTGTTGCATGTTGATTCTCTTTCACGTTAAGATGAAATAACCGTGTTTAGATCAAACTCAGAAGTGATGCGTTTTTGAAATTCCTCTTCAAAATCAGTTGGAAGCGGGAAACCAACTTAATGCAGGTGTACTCAGCCAATCAGCATTCAGTAATTTTGCCCCGTATGTGATAAAGTAATTAAATAAACATTAAAGTTTACACCTTATTGCCTTGTGGCCTTCTTACTTGATTTCTTGCCATAGTGCTTTAGCGGGGTCAATAGCCAACAGTGCACTCTGCACTAATGAACAACAAACGTTTCATGGAATTTTCGAATTATCTTGAAGGTTTCACACAAAGGATTATGGACCGCTTTCCTGATTCTATCGATTTTATCGCTGATTAAAAGACACAAATGTTGGAAAGATTTCCTGAGCTTTCTTCTTCTCATCAACCGAAAAGTCAACCAAGCTGGATGAGCGTCATTGATTACACTTTGAAGTCTTCACTCAACCAAAAGAAAAGAAAAAGCTACTTTGGTATTGAAAATGAGATGAAAAGAAATACACCTGAAGAGTGTGTATAGAGCCGCTGCCTCTAAATATCAAACATCGCCCGATAGTTCAAAAAAATCGACCACCATTTTATTTCATAAGAAGAATCCCTATATAGAACTATTTTCGAAACTGGAGTTTAAAAGGTTCGGCGAATTTCATTTTTCGAGAAATCGAGAAATGTCCGATTTCGCCTAGATGGGGCTTGGCGCTAACCCCAAAATAGGCAAATTTTGCGAATGTTGAGCAGCCTCGCACAGCAAGTTCAGAAAAAAAAATCGAGACTCTGTTTTATTTCAAGTAAAAGTATGCCATTTACGCTTTCTAAAAAAGGTAAGTTTATATTTTCTTCGGCTTTTCCAAAGGTTTGAGAGGCCCATACATCAACTCCTTCTTAAACAAGGTCGTTTTGCG
>JAHPZR010050207.1:0-16834 GCA_019787425.1 Platygyra sinensis | reverse complement strand
CTCTGATTGGCGGTTAATGCTGTTCCGCTAGCATCATGGCAATTAAGACCGTTAAACCAACCCTCTGGCCTCAGGTTAGTTTCACTGTCGTCTCTGTCATTGTGAATCACTGTACCAATGAAAGCTTTGTGGTGGTACGTGTCGGTTTGAGGACTGATCAGAGTGCCATTCAAATGCGTGTTGATTTGTTTGAACAACGCGTGAATAAAATTGTCACATGTGGTCACCAACGTGTCATTAGAAATGTTACCAGCATTGTCCAGTTTGAGCTGCAGTTCGACTTTAAAGTAACTTCTTGTTAAATTGATAAAATCATCTTGCGCAGCGATTTGAAATTCAATGGGGTGGATACCCGTCGTGAAAGGGTTGGTACCCCCACTGGTCGAAAATGATGTATATCATACCGTTTGAGTAATTGTGCAAATGTTTTATTATAAAATTCTTTCCCGTCATCTGTTTGTAATTGTATTGGTTTTCTGCCTTGCTTCAAAATCTTTTCAAACGCCTCCATCACTGCTTGTCCCGTTTTGTTTTTTAAAGGCTCGACCCACGCGTACTTGGAGAAGACATCCACCACAGTTAGTAAATACTTGTAACCTCTGTTTTGTTTTGGTATGTTAATAACCTCAATAAGATCGACTACCCACTGTTCATCTTTTGTAAACACTTTGACAGGGAGTGTAGGAAAAATGGTGTCTCCGTGGTTTGTGTAAGGTATAGCCCAATTCTTTTTCCAGGATTTGTTTTGCTTTTTTGACACTGATGCCTTGACTCTCAGCAAAACGTGCCACACCTCCATAGCTCGCAAGGTTTTCAGGGTCGTGGTACTGAGCGAAGACTTAGCTGACATAGTTGATTAATACACTTGGCCCACAGGTGGGAACGGTTGAGTTTGACGTGTAAATACTGTTCATATGCGTTGGGTTGTTGTTCTAGCCATAATATATACACCATACACCGTAACACGTTTTCATGCACCTTTGTATCGTCAACACTTGTAAGACGTCGGGGTCATATAAAAAAGGAATTTTAACATCGGGTCCATATATTTGATGTAAATGTTTACAGGTGCTCAAGAGCCCTTCCCAAGTCCATTCAACACAAGCCGTCGTAATCAAATGACACACATTTTACCATTTCAACATTTTTATTTCAGTTTACATAATGATGCCAGAAAAACTGGTTTTTCCAGCAATCGCATTCATAGACAAAACCTAGCGTGACCTGTTCTAAGTTTAAGCACAGTTTTTCATAAACCACCTTTGGCTTGCGGCTTGAGTCAACAACTTTGGGTTAGTAATGACATTCATGTCCAACATGCGTTCGGCCAGCTGTTCTCCAAAGATGACCGGTTTCAGCAACGTTTGGATAGCTTGTTTTTCTTCTTTTAGCAGGAGTGAGCAGTTGGTTAGAATACAGCTGTGTCTGGCTACCAGGTGGGGTGTGTCACAGGGTTTGAATTTGAAGTAATAGGTTTCAGGATTGTACTGCACAAGGTACCACGGCTGGTCAAACAGGTAAACGTGCTCATTGTATTTGACCATTTCCAGTATTATACCTCCCCAATCCAGTCTACGTCGCAGCAACATGGTTTAGTGTAAACATTGTTTCTCGCTGTAACTGCTCACGAGTTGTTGTAGTTGGAGGAGTTGGTCATCCAATAGAAACACGTTGACATGCTTGTCTTCAGGCACATGATTGTCAAAGGGTTTCACCTCAATGTTGGTCTGGCTGGCAATCAGCTCCCTCACTTGATTCGAGTTCATGTAAATATTCATATTGCTGTTTGGCTAGTTGAATATAGAGTAAGAATGTCTGCAAAGCCTCTTCGATTTCTTGGAAATTACGTTCAATGCCGTAACTGTCGAGTTGGGTTCGTTCTACAGCACTCACAACAGCTTTCAAATAAGGTACAGCGAGTCTAGTCAACTGCCAAGCTTTCATGGTTCAACTAAAACTTTTAGCGTGTTTGTGTTTGTAATATACTCTAAAACAGCCAATCAGTGATCAGTGTAAGCAACCTTGTCTAAACATGCCTAGCTTATGAATCAATCAACGTTCAGTGTAAGCGTCTTATGACATCATGGTTTATTTGTATGAACCAGGCAACAACAACTTTGAGCGATCTTGTCTAAACTTGCCTTGTTTTACAAACCAATCGGTGTTCATTTTGAGCATTACTTTTTCAGAAAAACCAATCAGCGTTAAGTGTAAGCGTCTTATGATATCATTTTCTAGTTTTATAAACCAATCAGTGTTCAGTTTGAGCATACAGTAAGAGCTACTTAAAGGCTTGTTCTTGGCAAAGTTTATCAGTTCAGATGTCTAGTCTAGTCTCAGTCAGCCTTAAGAATTTTTCAAAGGATGGCAGAAGAAGAACAAACTATCCCTCTCCCAAACGTTCCTATTGAGGACAAGAAAAGAAAACGTAACACGCCCAAGAAAGTGCCGAAGCAGCCAAGAAGCTAGAAAGAACTTAACATTGGAATTACCCAAAGGTACAGTCCCCTTTGACGACATTGTTTTAATGAAAGTGGGAGACAAACACAAGATGGTTTTACTTAAAGGTTACTCACGCCCTAACAGTGCTTTTTACAAGAAACGTCGACTGCAAAAACTAACCATGCATCTAAAACATTTGCAAAGAAAATTAACGCCTCGTCAACTTAAATACAGCAACATGTGCGACACGTTACTTAAAGTAAACTCTGTTTTTGTTTTATAGACATTAAAGTGGAGCCTGTGGAGACATCAGAGCATATAGAATTTGATGTTGATGTGTTCTTGGATGCTATTCCCAAACCTCCTGGCAAAACAGAGCCCCAGTGCCCGCGCTGTTTGGTGGATATGACATTTGGTTCTATCCAACATGAAGATGGAAGTACATTTGACTATTACCGCTGCCCTATGAAACGCTTCAACACGAAATGTTACATCACCACTAGCAAAGAAAATCTGGCAGAGTACTTAAAAGCTGTGGAGGCACAAACCCACCCTGTCTATGCTACCATTCCCCCCGAGAGATTCAAGTGTTGATGCAATTTATCTATGATCTTAGCAATGTCAAAGTCGGAACAAAATCCATGTCGCTTGTATCTCAAGTGTCCCAAGCGCTCATGCAAGCTGTTTCAATGGATCAATGAGCCCCACAGAGGACTCGCTTTTCAAATACTACAGGCACAAGATTTCTTGTAAAACTGTTTACTACATCAATAAAAAGATGAAATCACACTTGTCTTATTGTTCTAAAGAGTCATATGTGTTAGTAGAGCATCAGACTTTTAATCTGAGGGTCATGGGTTCAAGTCTTATGTCTTACTGTTCTAAACTGAGTCTGAATATTCAAAATTTAAAAAGATAGATTTTATACAAAATAAAAAGATGAAAAAAATGAAAAAAGATGAAAAAGGATGGATTTAATGATAAAAAAAATCGATTCACATAAATTTTCAGACTTAAAAAGTGGTCTATTCTTAACGTAAACTTTACAAGCAGGACATGTTATCACTCCTAGTGAGGATAGCCCAAGATGATCCTAGTAAGGATTATTTACAGCTTTCAATACTTTATTACCTATAAGTAGAAAAAGATTACGAAGGGTTGAAAACCTTGGCTATGACATTCTTAAATTTGAGAATATAAAAAACCTATGAAAAAGAGATGAAATCTTCAAAACGTTTCAACATTGTATCGTAAAAACTATGAAAAATACTAAGGAAAACTAATTACAAAGCTAACAAGGTTTCAATATTGACCACGTCCTGATCAGCTTGGTAACCGTATGGATAGGTCTGAAATGTTCGTGGTTTGATTACACATTTGTTGTAGACCAGCTGATACTGATTGGTCAGCTCCTCCATTTGAATGGAGTAATTCTTGGCTTGTCTCACAATATAATAAGGTTTGCGTATGGCAGTTTGACGAGCTTTGGTCAGCGGATGTTGAATGTCATCCAGAACGTTTTGTCTGAGTATGGGACAGTTCAGCTGTTTGCTGCCTTCGCTGTTGAGCGAGATAATGCGGACTTTGCATTCTTGTTTACCTCGACGGGTCTGGTAGCCATAATTCTTGGGACCCCCTGAAGCAAATTCGACGATCTTGTCCCCCTCGTTCAGTTCGTTCTTGAAATCACCCAGATAATTGCCCAGTGGGGGTGGTTTTTCTCCAGGAAAACTTTTAAAGATTATGCTGTTGGTGTCAAAATAAAGCACCCATTCTTGAAGTTGGTCCAGCGCTTCATACAGCTTGAGTCGGGCGTGGCAGTTGGTGAAGCAGGCAATGACGATGTTGAGGTTGGGCGAGACTGGGTCGTCTTCTTGTTGAAGCTTGTAGTGGATTTCCACATGCTATTCTGTGAGTACAGACTCGTAGCGAATATCGTACTTGACACTGTCGTGAAATTGACTGAGCCTGATGGGGTCATCAAATTCGTTGACTTGGGTATTGTTAGGCTTTTGATCACATTTGCCCCACACGGAATTCAGCATCATTTTGGCAGGTGTGCGTAGACCTGGATTTTTCTCAATCTTGGCGGGGTCAAGCTGAATCTGTTCTTTTTCATAGTACTTTCTGACATGTTCTTGCTGCTTGACAGGGTCATTTCTCGTGTACTCGGGGCAGCCGCTGGCTTCTTCTTTTATTTTGAGACAAGTATTGACGTAATCAGCAAATAGACCTTCTTTTTGCTGTTCTTCTGGAAAATTCCAAACTTCATGAATGTGAATTATTTTGTACCCTTTCTTCACAGCTTTTTAAAGCTCGAGAATACACCATATGCCTGTGATGCGACGCTGTTCAGGTGTGTAAGGGCAGACATAGCTTCGTTTGAGCATAGGTTTACTCATTTCTTCCTCAACACAGGTGTGGCAGAGCGGGAAGGTCAGTTTACCATTTTGACAGAGTGGTAGCACTGGATGATAGAGACTGTGAGGCAGAAGTACAGTGCATTGAGCTAAGCCAAAATACTGGAAAATGTCCTTGTGTCCTGGTTCAAAGATATGACGGGATGACCGATGGGATATTTACCATTCTTGTTGGCCAAGGAATACAGCGAAGTAAAGTCGTAATAATCCACCGTTTCGTCAGCCTCGGTCTGGTGATAGAGCTTGATCGCGTTTGTGCGCCCGCCGCAGAAAGCATCACGGGGGTTGTGTGGAGTGACAATGTCGAGCTGATTGGCAAAGTCACAAAGTCTGGATCATCTTGCTTGAGTTGGGACCACTGACATTCCCAGATTTGGACGACTTAGTAACCGTGGCTTTCTAGGTCAGCCACTTTGCATTGGGTGCAAGTGTAAATCTTCCATGGTTCTGTCTTCTAGGCGGCGGTGAGTTTCATTGCGATTAGGGTAGCAGCTGCGACAACCGTGCCAGGAACAGTGTTTGTGTACTCTTCACAGCTGTCAACCGTGTAGCTGGAGTTGAGTATGCGGTATTCACCCGTGTTACGTGCATGTTGAATGCGGGGAGCTGATAGTTGGGAATCTTTCCAGAGAAGCCACTCGAGAGAGACGTGAGAATGATTCATGTTCAGTCTCCAACCGTGGAGAGGTTCAGAGGTGATCTTGTTAGCTTCCATGCAGTTTTGACGCAGTGTATCAAGCCATTCAAGAAAGTCAGCAATACAGTGTTCATCTTTGAAACGAACGGGGTGATCGTCTTCTCGGTTTCAGCTATGACTAGATTAGCTACGTGCGTTTTGGTGTCTTGCATAGCCTCGATATAAAAAAACGTGAAGCGGCGGTTTCTCTTCCTCCTCGTCAATGTCCATCGCTTCTCCATTAGCAGCTAGAGTGGCTAGACCCGCAGCAGCGCCCTGTTTTTTCTTTTTCTTTTTCTCTTCTTTTAGTTTTTCAGGCGATTTGGCTATCTGGATAAAACATTGATGCTCCCTGACATTAACATACTCACGACACGAAGGACATTCAGCGAAACCGCATTGATGTTTTCTTTGCTCTTTGATTCCCACTAGATTTTTGCGGCAGGTGCAACATTTTCGCTTGCGAGTGCACATGCTAACATTCATGGCATCTACTTTTTTTCCCTTGTAGGACTTGCTGAAGTGTTGCTGCACACAAGTCTCCCCATAGAAGTTGTGTTTACACCGGTCACATGAAAGTGAAGCTGGATGTCGCTGAGCTTTGGCTTCGCCGTAATCGGTGCAGAAGTTTTGTAAACAAGCTGGGCAGTGATCTGGGTTATTCATAGAGCTGTGTTGTCCCTCATTATTATAAGGTTTAAGGCAGGGGCCGCAAGAAATAGCTGGTACCAAAATAACCGGGGAGACTGGTGATGACGTGAAAATCTTGCTGATTGTATAACAGTACAAGCTGTTTGTCTTGAGGCAGGCCAAACATATCCACGCGATAGCCGCGGGTTTCATCAATCACGAGTAGCTGATAGCCGTACAACGAAGGCGCCACTTATGTCTAGGATTGAACGCAGTTACAAATTTTGCGATTTTTCGTTAAACTCTACAAGAAATACAAAAATCTGCTGCCTCAACGATTTTTCGGTACGTTGTGCTGAAATATACAATTTTATGCTTATCGACCAGCAAGCACCGGCTTGCGGATTTTACAAAATTTACAAAATTTACGATTTTTTGCTACCTTAACGATTTTTTCAATAAGTAATTGTGGAATTTGCGATTTTTTGCACTTCTTTGTAATGCAAATTCCACCTACTAATGCCGACCTGCGGATTTTGCAAAATTTGCGATTTTTTCGCAATTAACATAACACAAAAGGACCGCCAAAGACGACAAGCATGTTTTTGTTCTCTCTGGAACGATTTAGCGGGATGAAAATATGTTATTACCGCATACATGTAACACACAAAACAAGATAACAAGCTGTATGTTTCTCTCGTTCTAAGGTGTTTGTTGTTGACCGAGTATCGTGTTAAAAACGGGTTAAGGGGAAAGTGAGCGGAATGATATGAAATTAACATAACGCAAGCAAAACATAACACGAGATAAGCCTTTCTTGTTCCCTGAGTATTTATTCCAGCTTCTACTAAGCGTGCGTGTCAATAGAAAGATAAACGAGAGGAGAATATTCCATTCCACTGAACACACCTTTTATTAACCGTGTAGCGAAGCACTCATTCAACAAGTAAGCTTCTTATTCTAAAACGCTATCAGCGATATTTTAGCGCACGCATGTCTTTAGGATTAAAAAGCGCGCCAGGAAAATATTCCACCATTCTACAAACACGTGGCGTATTAGAATATTGTAAAACTCCTCCAACCTTAGTTAAAGCCAGTGTCGGGAAAAGTCACGACCGATGTCAGAGATTAATGAAACACAAGAATGGACAACATACTGTCATGGTTCGTTCTCAAAGCGTTCGTTCTATGCAGAATAAAATGAGCATCGAAAGCATACTTTGGACAAGTATTTCCCAGCCTGAGTCGCAGACGCAACCAATCGCGGGTTACTCATTTACCGTACCGTACTCAAAGGGTGATATTCAGTTGGCTGATATTAAGGGACTCAATAATCGAACATTCGAAGCATACATCAGTCTAAAGCGTCTTATTCGAAAGTGCTTTCAGCTATGTTTAATTTTAGCGTACGCCAATCTTTGGCGGAAGAAAAATATTCCACCATTCTACAAACTCGTCGCAACGTATAAAGATTGTCCTAAAACTACTCTAATCTCAAAGCGAGCTTTGGGAAAGGTCACAAAAGAGTAATTCATTATATAACATAAACCTACCGTTTTAAAAGATATTTCGCGACTCTAACATGACGGCAAGCCTGTTGATACGGAAAGGCCAGCGGTATGACCTTCGGACGCCATGTTGCTTATTCCCTTAGTGTTTCCTTCCTTTTTCTTAATTTTGTGCATAATGACTGTGTATATCGGCATACCTATGAAGTGTTTGTACTAGGGACCATCAGATTGCTTGTAAGTAATCGCTTTGTTGATTTACTTCCACTCCGTTGCCTTTAATTTCAATTTCTTACGCGTTTACACCCTCCATATTTGTAGTTGCAGAAATCATCATACCTATCTGTATGCTGCATTCTTTATTGGCAACCTTCATTAAAGGCTATGGAAACTTCACTTCAGAGAAGTCTATATTAAGTGGCTACCCTGTTTTGCGTGGACCTGTGAGTTTAATAGTAAATACTAAAGTTCGTGTTGGAAGTACTTTGCAAATTTGTTGAAAGCTTCCGTGGAATAACCTTTTTTGCAAGTTGTAATTCATGAGAACTGAAAAACGCAACTTATTTCCACATACAAAAGAGTTCTCCGAACGTCCATGCCCCTAGTAAAGGACATTCCACTGTTGCAAACAGTCAATAATCATGAAATGTTCATGCTTTTGGTTTAGTTGACCTTGCTTGTCCCACTAGGGATGAAGCGAATAATTTGAATGGAATTCTAGTTTGATGTGGGGTGAGGGTGAAATGTACTTCACTTTAACGTTTTGGTTTATCTTACATTTACTATTTAGACCTATCAAAAGATACATAAGATATAATCCATGCTTTTGTGAATTGACCTACATGTAGATATTACAGTTTGGGTTATTTCCATCAAAGACTTTCATCTGACCCTTTGAAAAACTTCCTTCGATTTCATTGATGGGCTAGCGAATTCTCATAAATATCGCAGTTTCCCTAAATTTCGGTGATTTTGTCTATGGTCTTGCGAATTTCAGCAAATTTTGCACTTTTTGTAACCCTTCCAATATATTTCGTTGATTTTGTAAGTGGTATTGCGAATTAGAATTACGGTCGTTTCGCCTACTGTCTGTTCGCCTACGTCTATAGTCGATTCACCTACGTCCAATATGTAAGTTCACCTACTCCGTACTATGACAATCATTGATTCGCCTACTTGATGCGCGATGTCGGAGTCAGTCGATTTGATTTGTACTTGATGCAGTGAATTCAAAAAACAATTGTCGTAGTTCTATACTTATGTTTGTGGGAGAACTTTTTTAGAACGAGGAATATTGTGTTAGACTCATCATTAAGACGTACTCGAACTGCCATATTAGACGTAGGCGAATCGACTCTAGACGTAGACGAACAGACAGTAGGCGAAACGACCCGTAGGCGAAACGACCTGTTACCGCGAAATATCTTTTAAAACGGTAGGTTTATGTTATATAATGAATTACTCTTTTGTGACCTTTCCCAAAGCTCGCTTTGAGATTAGAGTAGTTTTAGGACAATCTTTATACGTTGCGACGAGTTTGTAGAATGGTGGAATATTTTTCTTCCGCCAAAGATTGGCGTACGCTAAAATTAAACATAGCTGAAAGCACTTTCGAATAAGACGCTTTAGACTGATGTATGCTTCGAATGTTCGATTATTGAGTCCCTTAATATCAGCCAACTGAATATCACCCTTTGAGTACGGTACGGTAAATGAGTAACCCGCGATTGGTTGCGTCTGCGACTCAGGCTGGGAAATACTTGTCCAAAGTATGCTTTCGATGCTCATTTTATTCTGCATAGAACGAACGCTTTGAGAACGAACCATGACAGTATGTTGTCCATTCTTGTGTTTCATTAATCTCTGACATCGGTCGTGACTTTTCCCGACACTGGCTTTAACTAAGGTTGGAGGAGTTTTACAATATTCTAATACGCCACGTGTTTGTAGAATGGTGGAATATTTTCCTGGCGCGCTTTTTAATCCTAAAGACATGCGTGCGCTAAAATATCGCTGATAGCGTTTTAGAATAAGAAGCTTACTTGTTGAATGAGTGCTTCGCTACACGGTTAATAAAAGGTGTGTTCAGTGGAATGGAATATTCTCCTCTCGTTTATCTTTCTATTGACACGCACGCTTAGTAGAAGCTGGAATAAATACTCAGGGAACAAGAAAGGCTTATCTCGTGTTATGTTTTGCTTGCGTTATGTTAATTTCATATCATTCCGCTCACTTTCCCCTTAACCCGTTTTTAACACGATACTCGGTCAACAACAAACACCTTAGAACGAGAGAAACATACAGCTTGTTATCTTGTTTTGTGTGTTACATGTATGCGGTAATAACATATTTTCATCCCGCTAAATCGTTCCAGAGAGAACAAAAACATGCTTGTCGTCTTTGGCGGTCCTTTTGTGTTATGTTAATTGCGAAAAAATCGCAAATTTTGCAAAATCCGCAGGTCGGCATTAGTAGGTGGAATTTGCATTACAAAGAAGTGCAAAAAATCGCAAATTCCACAATTACTTATTGAAAAAATCGTTAAGGTAGCAAAAAATCGTAAATTTTGTAAATTTTGTAAAATCCGCAAGCCGGTGCTTGCTGGTCGATAAGCATAAAATTGTATATTTCAGCACAACGTACCGAAAAATCGTTGAGGCAGCAGATTTTTGTATTTCTTGTAGAGTTTAACGAAAAATCGCAAAATTTGTAACTGCGTTCAATCCTAGACATAAGTGGCGCCTTCGTTGTACGGCTATCAGCTACTCGTGATTGATGAAACCCGCGGCTATCGCGTGGATATGTTTGGCCTGCCTCAAGACAAACAGCTTGTACTGTTATACAATCAGCAAGATTTTCACGTCATCACCAGTCTCCCCGGTTATTTTGGTACCAGCTATTTCTTGCGGCCCCTGCCTTAAACCTTATAATAATGAGGGACAACACAGCTCTATGAATAACCCAGATCACTGCCCAGCTTGTTTACAAAACTTCTGCACCGATTACGGCGAAGCCAAAGCTCAGCGACATCCAGCTTCACTTTCATGTGACCGGTGTAAACACAACTTCTATGGGGAGACTTGTGTGCAGCAACACTTCAGCAAGTCCTACAAGGGAAAAAAAGTAGATGCCATGAATGTTAGCATGTGCACTCGCAAGCGAAAATGTTGCACCTGCCGCAAAAATCTAGTGGGAATCAAAGAGCAAAGAAAACATCAATGCGGTTTCGCTGAATGTCCTTCGTGTCGTGAGTATGTTAATGTCAGGGAGCATCAATGTTTTATCCAGATAGCCAAATCGCCTGAAAAACTAAAAGAAGAGAAAAAGAAAAAGAAAAAACAGGGCGCTGCTGCGGGTCTAGCCACTCTAGCTGCTAATGGAGAAGCGATGGACATTGACGAGGAGGAAGAGAAACCGCCGCTTCACGTTTTTTTATATCGAGGCTATGCAAGACACCAAAACGCACGTAGCTAATCTAGTCATAGCTGAAACCGAGAAGACGATCACCCCGTTCGTTTCAAAGATGAACACTGTATTGCTGACTTTCTTGAATGGCTTGATACACTGCGTCAAAACTGCATGGAAGCTAACAAGATCACCTCTGAACCTCTCCACGGTTGGAGACTGAACATGAATCATTCTCACGTCTCTCTCGAGTGGCTTCTCTGGAAAGATTCCCAACTATCAGCTCCCCGCATTCAACATGCACGTAACACGGGTGAATACCGCATACTCAACTCCAGCTACACGGTTGACAGCTGTGAAGAGTACACAAACACTGTTCCTGGCACGGTTGTCGCAGCTGCTACCCTAATCGCAATGAAACTCACCGCCGCCTAGAAGACAGAACCATGGAAGATTTACACTTGCACCCAATGCAAAGTGGCTGACCTAGAAAGCCACGGTTACTAAGTCGTCCAAATCTGGGAATGTCAGTGGTCCCAACTCAAGCAAGATGATCCAGACTTTGTGACTTTGCCAATCAGCTCGACATTGTCACTCCACACAACCCCCGTGATGCTTTCTGCGGCGGGCGCACAAACGCGATCAAGCTCTATCACCAGACCGAGGCTGACGAAACGGTGGATTATTACGACTTTACTTCGCTGTATTCCTTGGCCAACAAGAATGGTAAATATCCCATCGGTCATCCCGTCATATCTTTGAACCAGGACACAAGGACATTTTCCAGTATTTTGGCTTAGCTCAATGCACTGTACTTCTGCCTCACAGTCTCTATCATCCAGTGCTACCACTCTGTCAAAATGGTAAACTGACCTTCCCGCTCTGCCACACCTGTGTTGAGGAAGAAATGAGTAAACCTATGCTCAAACGAAGCTATGTCTGCCCTTACACACCTGAACAGCGTCGCATCACAGGCATATGGTGTATTCTCGAGCTTTAAAAAGCTGTGAAGAAAGGGTACAAAATAATTCACATTCATGAAGTTTGGAATTTTCCAGAAGAACAGCAAAAAGAAGGTCTATTTGCTGATTACGTCAATACTTGTCTCAAAATAAAAGAAGAAGCCAGCGGCTGCCCCGAGTACACGAGAAATGACCCTGTCAAGCAGCAAGAACATGTCAGAAAGTACTATGAAAAAGAACAGATTCAGCTTGACCCCGCCAAGATTGAGAAAAATCCAGGTCTACGCACACCTGCCAAAATGATGCTGAATTCCGTGTGGGGCAAATGTGATCAAAAGCCTAACAATACCCAAGTCAACGAATTTGATGACCCCATCAGGCTCAGTCAATTTCACGACAGTGTCAAGTACGATATTCGCTACGAGTCTGTACTCACAGAATAGCATGTGGAAATCCACTACAAGCTTCAACAAGAAGACGACCCAGTCTCGCCCAACCTCAACATCGTCATTGCCTGCTTCACCAACTGCCACGCCCGACTCAAGCTGTATGAAGCGCTGGACCAACTTCAAGAATGGGTGCTTTATTTTGACACCAACAGCATAATCTTTAAAAGTTTTCCTGGAGAAAAACCACCCCCACTGGGCAATTATCTGGGTGATTTCAAGAACGAACTGAACGAGGGGGACAAGATCGTCGAATTTGCTTCAGGGGGTCCCAAGAATTATGGCTACCAGACCCGTCGAGGTAAACAAGAATGCAAAGTCCGCATTATCTCGCTCAACAGCGAAGGCAGCAAACAGCTGAACTGTCCCATACTCAGACAAAACGTTCTGGATGACATTCAACATCCGCTGACCAAAGCTCGTCAAACTGCCATACGCAAACCTTATTATATTGTGAGACAAGCCAAGAATTACTCCATTCAAATGGAGGAGCTGACCAATCAGTATCAGCTGGTCTACAACAAATGTGTAATCAAACCACGAACATTTCAGACCTATCCATACGGTTACCAAGCTGATCAGGACGTGGTCAATATTGAAACCTTGTTAGCTTTGTAATTAGTTTTCCTTAGTATTTTTCATAGTTTTTACGATACAATGTTGAAACGTTTTGAAGATTTCATCTCTTTTTCATAGGTTTTTTATATTCTCAAATTTAAGAATGTCATAGCCAAGGTTTTCAACCCTTCGTAATCTTTTTCTACTTATAGGTAATAAAGTATTGAAAGCTGTAAATAATCCTTACTAGGATCATCTTGGGCTATCCTCACTAGGAGTGATAACATGTCCTGCTTGTAAAGTTTACGTTAAGAATAGACCACTTTTTAAGTCTGAAAATTTATGTGAATCGATTTTTTTTATCATTAAATCCATCCTTTTTCATCTTTTTTCATTTTTTTCATCTTTTTATTTTGTATAAAATCTATCTTTTTAAATTTTGAATATTCAGACTCAGTTTAGAACAGTAAGACATAAGACTTGAACCCATGACCCTCAGATTAAAAGTCTGATGCTCTACTAACACATATGACTCTTTAGAACAATAAGACAAGTGTGATTTCATCTTTTTATTGATGTAGTAAACAGTTTTACAAGAAATCTTGTGCCTGTAGTATTTGAAAAGCGAGTCCTCTGTGGGGCTCATTGATCCATTGAAACAGCTTGCATGAGCGCTTGGGACACTTGAGATACAAGCGACATGGATTTTGTTCCGACTTTGACATTGCTAAGATCATAGATAAATTGCATCAACACTTGAATCTCTCGGGGGGAATGGTAGCATAGACAGGGTGGGTTTGTGCCTCCACAGCTTTTAAGTACTCTGCCAGATTTTCTTTGCTAGTGGTGATGTAACATTTCGTGTTGAAGCGTTTCATAGGGCAGCGGTAATAGTCAAATGTACTTCCATCTTCATGTTGGATAGAACCAAATGTCATATCCACCAAACAGCGCGGGCACTGGGGCTCTGTTTTGCCAGGAGGTTTGGGAATAGCATCCAAGAACACATCAACATCAAATTCTATATGCTCTGATGTCTCCACAGGCTCCACTTTAATGTCTATAAAACAAAAACAGAGTTTACTTTAAGTAACGTGTCGCACATGTTGCTGTATTTTAAGTTGACGAGGCGTTAATTTTCTTTGCAAATGTTTTAGATGCATGGTTAGTTTTTGCAGTCGACGTTTCTTGTAAAAAGCACTGTTAGGGCGTGAGTAACCTTTAAGTAAAACCATCTTGTGTTTGTCTCCCACTTTCATTAAAACAATGTCGTCAAAGGGGACTGTACCTTTGGGTAATTCCAATGTTAAGTTCTTTCTAGCTTCTTGGCTGCTTCGGCACTTTCTTGGGCGTGTTACGTTTTCTTTTCTTGTCCTCAATAGGAACGTTTGGGAGAGGGATAGTTTGTTCTTCTTCTGCCATCCTTTGAAAAATTCTTAAGGCTGACTGAGACTAGACTAGACATCTGAACTGATAAACTTTGCCAAGAACAAGCCTTTAAGTAGCTCTTACTGTATGCTCAAACTGAACACTGATTGGTTTATAAAACTAGAAAATGATATCATAAGACGCTTACACTTAACGCTGATTGGTTTTTCTGAAAAAGTAATGCTCAAAATGAACACCGATTGGTTTGTAAAACAAGGCAAGTTTAGACAAGATCGCTCAAAGTTGTTGTTGCCTGGTTCATACAAATAAACCATGATGTCATAAGACGCTTACACTGAACGTTGATTGATTCATAAGCTAGGCATGTTTAGACAAGGTTGCTTACACTGATCACTGATTGGCTGTTTTAGAGTATATTACAAACACAAACACGCTAAAAGTTTTAGTTGAACCATGAAAGCTTGGCAGTTGACTAGACTCGCTGTACCTTATTTGAAAGCTGTTGTGAGTGCTGTAGAACGAACCCAACTCGACAGTTACGGCATTGAACGTAATTTCCAAGAAATCGAAGAGGCTTTGCAGACATTCTTACTCTATATTCAACTAGCCAAACAGCAATATGAATATTTACATGAACTCGAATCAAGTGAGGGAGCTGATTGCCAGCCAGACCAACATTGAGGTGAAACCCTTTGACAATCATGTGCCTGAAGACAAGCATGTCAACGTGTTTCTATTGGATGACCAACTCCTCCAACTACAACAACTCGTGAGCAGTTACAGCGAGAAACAATGTTTACACTAAACCATGTTGCTGCGACGTAGACTGGATTGGGGAGGTATAATACTGGAAATGGTCAAATACAATGAGCACGTTTACCTGTTTGACCAGCCGTGGTACCTTGTGCAGTACAATCCTGAAACCTATTACTTCAAATTCAAACCCTGTGACACACCCCACCTGGTAGCCAGACACAGCTGTATTCTAACCAACTGCTCACTCCTGCTAAAAGAAGAAAAACAAGCTATCCAAACGTTGCTGAAACCGGTCATCTTTGGAGAACAGCTGGCCGAACGCATGTTGGACATGAATGTCATTACTAACCCAAAGTTGTTGACTCAAGCCGCAAGCCAAAGGTGGTTTATGAAAAACTGTGCTTAAACTTAGAACAGGTCACGCTAGGTTTTGTCTATGAATGCGATTGCTGGAAAAACCAGTTTTTCTGGCATCATTATGTAAACTGAAATAAAAATGTTGAAATGGTAAAATGTGTGTCATTTGATTACGACGGCTTGTGTTGAATGGACTTGGGAAGGGCTCTTGAGCACCTGTAAACATTTACATCAAATATATGGACCCGATGTTAAAATTCCTTTTTTATATGACCCCGACGTCTTACAAGTGTTGACGATACAAAGGTGCATGAAAACGTGTTACGGTGTATGGTGTATATATTATGGCTAGAACAACAACCCAACGCATATGAACAGTATTTACACGTCAAACTCAACCGTTCCCACCTGTGGGCCAAGTGTATTAATCAACTATGTCAGCTAAGTCTTCGCTCAGTACCACGACCCTGAAAACCTTGCGAGCTATGGAGGTGTGGCACGTTTTGCTGAGAGTCAAGGCATCAGTGTCAAAAAAGCAAAACAAATCCTGGAAAAAGAATTGGGCTATACCTTACACAAACCACGGAGACACCATTTTTCCTACACTCCCTGTCAAAGTGTTTACAAAAGATGAACAGTGGGTAGTCGATCTTATTGAGGTTATTAACATACCAAAACAAAACAGAGGTTACAAGTATTTACTAACTGTGGTGGATGTCTTCTCCAAGTACGCGTGGGTCGAGCCTTTAAAAAACAAAACGGGACAAGCAGTGATGGAGGCGTTTGAAAAGATTTTGAAGCAAGGCAGAAAACCAATACAATTACAAACAGATGACGGGAAAGAATTTTATAATAAAACATTTGCACAATTACTCAAACGGTATGATATACATCATTTTCGACCAGTGGGGGTACCAACCCTTTCACGACGGGTATCCACCCCATTGAATTTCAAATCGCTGCGCAAGATGATTTTATCAATTTAACAAGAAGTTACTTTAAAGTCGAACTGCAGCTCAAACTGGACAATGCTGGTAACATTTCTAATGACACGTTGGTGACCACATGTGACAATTTTATTCACGCGTTGTTCAAACAAATCAACACGCATTTGAATGGCACTCTGATCAGTCCTCAAACCGACACGTACCACCACAAAGCTTTCATTGGTACAGTGATTCACAATGACAGAGACGACAGTGAAACTAACCTGAGGCCAGAGGGTTGGTTTAACGGTCTTAATTGCCATGATGCTAGCGGAACAGCATTAACCGCCAATCAGAGG
>JAHPZR010050206.1:65000-77557 GCA_019787425.1 Platygyra sinensis | reverse complement strand
GTTGGAGGAGTTTTACAATATTCTAATACGCCACGTGTTTGTAGAATGGTGGAATATTTTCCTGGCGCGCTTTTTAATCCTAAAGACATGCGTGCGCTAAAATATCGCTGATAGCGTTTTAGAATAAGAAGCTTACTTGTTGAATGAGTGCTTCGCTACACGGTTAATAAAAGGTGTGTTCAGTGGAATGGAATATTCTCCTCTCGTTTATCTTTCTATTGACACGCACGCTTAGTAGAAGCTGGAATAAATACTCAGGGAACAAGAAAGGCTTATCTCGTGTTATGTTTTGCTTGCGTTATGTTAATTTCATATCATTCCGCTCACTTTCCCCTTAACCCGTTTTTAACACGATACTCGGTCAACAACAAACACCTTAGAACGAGAGAAACATACAGCTTGTTATCTTGTTTTGTGTGTTACATGTATGCGGTAATAACATATTTTCATCCCGCTAAATCGTTCCAGAGAGAACAAAAACATGCTTGTCGTCTTTGGCGGTCCTTTTGTGTTATGTTAATTGCGAAAAAATCGCAAATTTTGCAAAATCCGCAGGTCGGCATTAGTAGGTGGAATTTGCATTACAAAGAAGTGCAAAAAATCGCAAATTCCACAATTACTTATTGAAAAAATCGTTAAGGTAGCAAAAAATCGTAAATTTTGTAAATTTTGTAAAATCCGCAAGCCGGTGCTTGCTGGTCGATAAGCATAAAATTGTATATTTCAGCACAACGTACCGAAAAATCGTTGAGGCAGCAGATTTTTGTATTTCTTGTAGAGTTTAACGAAAAATCGCAAAATTTGTAACTGCGTTCAATCCTAGACATAAGTGGCGCCTTCGTTGTACGGCTATCAGCTACTCGTGATTGATGAAACCCGCGGCTATCGCGTGGATATGTTTGGCCTGCCTCAAGACAAACAGCTTGTACTGTTATACAATCAGCAAGATTTTCACGTCATCACCAGTCTCCCCGGTTATTTTGGTACCAGCTATTTCTTGCGGCCCCTGCCTTAAACCTTATAATAATGAGGGACAACACAGCTCTATGAATAACCCAGATCACTGCCCAGCTTGTTTACAAAACTTCTGCACCGATTACGGCGAAGCCAAAGCTCAGCGACATCCAGCTTCACTTTCATGTGACCGGTGTAAACACAACTTCTATGGGGAGACTTGTGTGCAGCAACACTTCAGCAAGTCCTACAAGGGAAAAAAAGTAGATGCCATGAATGTTAGCATGTGCACTCGCAAGCGAAAATGTTGCACCTGCCGCAAAAATCTAGTGGGAATCAAAGAGCAAAGAAAACATCAATGCGGTTTCGCTGAATGTCCTTCGTGTCGTGAGTATGTTAATGTCAGGGAGCATCAATGTTTTATCCAGATAGCCAAATCGCCTGAAAAACTAAAAGAAGAGAAAAAGAAAAAGAAAAAACAGGGCGCTGCTGCGGGTCTAGCCACTCTAGCTGCTAATGGAGAAGCGATGGACATTGACGAGGAGGAAGAGAAACCGCCGCTTCACGTTTTTTTATATCGAGGCTATGCAAGACACCAAAACGCACGTAGCTAATCTAGTCATAGCTGAAACCGAGAAGACGATCACCCCGTTCGTTTCAAAGATGAACACTGTATTGCTGACTTTCTTGAATGGCTTGATACACTGCGTCAAAACTGCATGGAAGCTAACAAGATCACCTCTGAACCTCTCCACGGTTGGAGACTGAACATGAATCATTCTCACGTCTCTCTCGAGTGGCTTCTCTGGAAAGATTCCCAACTATCAGCTCCCCGCATTCAACATGCACGTAACACGGGTGAATACCGCATACTCAACTCCAGCTACACGGTTGACAGCTGTGAAGAGTACACAAACACTGTTCCTGGCACGGTTGTCGCAGCTGCTACCCTAATCGCAATGAAACTCACCGCCGCCTAGAAGACAGAACCATGGAAGATTTACACTTGCACCCAATGCAAAGTGGCTGACCTAGAAAGCCACGGTTACTAAGTCGTCCAAATCTGGGAATGTCAGTGGTCCCAACTCAAGCAAGATGATCCAGACTTTGTGACTTTGCCAATCAGCTCGACATTGTCACTCCACACAACCCCCGTGATGCTTTCTGCGGCGGGCGCACAAACGCGATCAAGCTCTATCACCAGACCGAGGCTGACGAAACGGTGGATTATTACGACTTTACTTCGCTGTATTCCTTGGCCAACAAGAATGGTAAATATCCCATCGGTCATCCCGTCATATCTTTGAACCAGGACACAAGGACATTTTCCAGTATTTTGGCTTAGCTCAATGCACTGTACTTCTGCCTCACAGTCTCTATCATCCAGTGCTACCACTCTGTCAAAATGGTAAACTGACCTTCCCGCTCTGCCACACCTGTGTTGAGGAAGAAATGAGTAAACCTATGCTCAAACGAAGCTATGTCTGCCCTTACACACCTGAACAGCGTCGCATCACAGGCATATGGTGTATTCTCGAGCTTTAAAAAGCTGTGAAGAAAGGGTACAAAATAATTCACATTCATGAAGTTTGGAATTTTCCAGAAGAACAGCAAAAAGAAGGTCTATTTGCTGATTACGTCAATACTTGTCTCAAAATAAAAGAAGAAGCCAGCGGCTGCCCCGAGTACACGAGAAATGACCCTGTCAAGCAGCAAGAACATGTCAGAAAGTACTATGAAAAAGAACAGATTCAGCTTGACCCCGCCAAGATTGAGAAAAATCCAGGTCTACGCACACCTGCCAAAATGATGCTGAATTCCGTGTGGGGCAAATGTGATCAAAAGCCTAACAATACCCAAGTCAACGAATTTGATGACCCCATCAGGCTCAGTCAATTTCACGACAGTGTCAAGTACGATATTCGCTACGAGTCTGTACTCACAGAATAGCATGTGGAAATCCACTACAAGCTTCAACAAGAAGACGACCCAGTCTCGCCCAACCTCAACATCGTCATTGCCTGCTTCACCAACTGCCACGCCCGACTCAAGCTGTATGAAGCGCTGGACCAACTTCAAGAATGGGTGCTTTATTTTGACACCAACAGCATAATCTTTAAAAGTTTTCCTGGAGAAAAACCACCCCCACTGGGCAATTATCTGGGTGATTTCAAGAACGAACTGAACGAGGGGGACAAGATCGTCGAATTTGCTTCAGGGGGTCCCAAGAATTATGGCTACCAGACCCGTCGAGGTAAACAAGAATGCAAAGTCCGCATTATCTCGCTCAACAGCGAAGGCAGCAAACAGCTGAACTGTCCCATACTCAGACAAAACGTTCTGGATGACATTCAACATCCGCTGACCAAAGCTCGTCAAACTGCCATACGCAAACCTTATTATATTGTGAGACAAGCCAAGAATTACTCCATTCAAATGGAGGAGCTGACCAATCAGTATCAGCTGGTCTACAACAAATGTGTAATCAAACCACGAACATTTCAGACCTATCCATACGGTTACCAAGCTGATCAGGACGTGGTCAATATTGAAACCTTGTTAGCTTTGTAATTAGTTTTCCTTAGTATTTTTCATAGTTTTTACGATACAATGTTGAAACGTTTTGAAGATTTCATCTCTTTTTCATAGGTTTTTTATATTCTCAAATTTAAGAATGTCATAGCCAAGGTTTTCAACCCTTCGTAATCTTTTTCTACTTATAGGTAATAAAGTATTGAAAGCTGTAAATAATCCTTACTAGGATCATCTTGGGCTATCCTCACTAGGAGTGATAACATGTCCTGCTTGTAAAGTTTACGTTAAGAATAGACCACTTTTTAAGTCTGAAAATTTATGTGAATCGATTTTTTTTATCATTAAATCCATCCTTTTTCATCTTTTTTCATTTTTTTCATCTTTTTATTTTGTATAAAATCTATCTTTTTAAATTTTGAATATTCAGACTCAGTTTAGAACAGTAAGACATAAGACTTGAACCCATGACCCTCAGATTAAAAGTCTGATGCTCTACTAACACATATGACTCTTTAGAACAATAAGACAAGTGTGATTTCATCTTTTTATTGATGTAGTAAACAGTTTTACAAGAAATCTTGTGCCTGTAGTATTTGAAAAGCGAGTCCTCTGTGGGGCTCATTGATCCATTGAAACAGCTTGCATGAGCGCTTGGGACACTTGAGATACAAGCGACATGGATTTTGTTCCGACTTTGACATTGCTAAGATCATAGATAAATTGCATCAACACTTGAATCTCTCGGGGGGAATGGTAGCATAGACAGGGTGGGTTTGTGCCTCCACAGCTTTTAAGTACTCTGCCAGATTTTCTTTGCTAGTGGTGATGTAACATTTCGTGTTGAAGCGTTTCATAGGGCAGCGGTAATAGTCAAATGTACTTCCATCTTCATGTTGGATAGAACCAAATGTCATATCCACCAAACAGCGCGGGCACTGGGGCTCTGTTTTGCCAGGAGGTTTGGGAATAGCATCCAAGAACACATCAACATCAAATTCTATATGCTCTGATGTCTCCACAGGCTCCACTTTAATGTCTATAAAACAAAAACAGAGTTTACTTTAAGTAACGTGTCGCACATGTTGCTGTATTTTAAGTTGACGAGGCGTTAATTTTCTTTGCAAATGTTTTAGATGCATGGTTAGTTTTTGCAGTCGACGTTTCTTGTAAAAAGCACTGTTAGGGCGTGAGTAACCTTTAAGTAAAACCATCTTGTGTTTGTCTCCCACTTTCATTAAAACAATGTCGTCAAAGGGGACTGTACCTTTGGGTAATTCCAATGTTAAGTTCTTTCTAGCTTCTTGGCTGCTTCGGCACTTTCTTGGGCGTGTTACGTTTTCTTTTCTTGTCCTCAATAGGAACGTTTGGGAGAGGGATAGTTTGTTCTTCTTCTGCCATCCTTTGAAAAATTCTTAAGGCTGACTGAGACTAGACTAGACATCTGAACTGATAAACTTTGCCAAGAACAAGCCTTTAAGTAGCTCTTACTGTATGCTCAAACTGAACACTGATTGGTTTATAAAACTAGAAAATGATATCATAAGACGCTTACACTTAACGCTGATTGGTTTTTCTGAAAAAGTAATGCTCAAAATGAACACCGATTGGTTTGTAAAACAAGGCAAGTTTAGACAAGATCGCTCAAAGTTGTTGTTGCCTGGTTCATACAAATAAACCATGATGTCATAAGACGCTTACACTGAACGTTGATTGATTCATAAGCTAGGCATGTTTAGACAAGGTTGCTTACACTGATCACTGATTGGCTGTTTTAGAGTATATTACAAACACAAACACGCTAAAAGTTTTAGTTGAACCATGAAAGCTTGGCAGTTGACTAGACTCGCTGTACCTTATTTGAAAGCTGTTGTGAGTGCTGTAGAACGAACCCAACTCGACAGTTACGGCATTGAACGTAATTTCCAAGAAATCGAAGAGGCTTTGCAGACATTCTTACTCTATATTCAACTAGCCAAACAGCAATATGAATATTTACATGAACTCGAATCAAGTGAGGGAGCTGATTGCCAGCCAGACCAACATTGAGGTGAAACCCTTTGACAATCATGTGCCTGAAGACAAGCATGTCAACGTGTTTCTATTGGATGACCAACTCCTCCAACTACAACAACTCGTGAGCAGTTACAGCGAGAAACAATGTTTACACTAAACCATGTTGCTGCGACGTAGACTGGATTGGGGAGGTATAATACTGGAAATGGTCAAATACAATGAGCACGTTTACCTGTTTGACCAGCCGTGGTACCTTGTGCAGTACAATCCTGAAACCTATTACTTCAAATTCAAACCCTGTGACACACCCCACCTGGTAGCCAGACACAGCTGTATTCTAACCAACTGCTCACTCCTGCTAAAAGAAGAAAAACAAGCTATCCAAACGTTGCTGAAACCGGTCATCTTTGGAGAACAGCTGGCCGAACGCATGTTGGACATGAATGTCATTACTAACCCAAAGTTGTTGACTCAAGCCGCAAGCCAAAGGTGGTTATGAAAAACTGTGCTTAAACTTAGAACAGGTCACGCTAGGTTTTGTCTATGAATGCGATTGCTGGAAAAACCAGTTTTTCTGGCATCATTATGTAAACTGAAATAAAAATGTTGAAATGGTAAAATGTGTGTCATTTGATTACGACGGCTTGTGTTGAATGGACTTGGGAAGGGCTCTTGAGCACCTGTAAACATTTACATCAAATATATGGACCCGATGTTAAAATTCCTTTTTTATATGACCCCGACGTCTTACAAGTGTTTGACGATACAAAGGTGCATGAAAACGTGTTACGGTGTATGGTGTATATATTATGGCTAGAACAACAACCCAACGCATATGAACAGTATTTACACGTCAAACTCAACCGTTCCCACCTGTGGGCCAAGTGTATTAATCAACTATGTCAGCTAAAGTCTTCGCTCAGTACCACGACCCTGAAAACCTTGCGAGCTATGGAGGTGTGGCACGTTTTGCTGAGAGTCAAGGCATCAGTGTCAAAAAAGCAAAACAAATCCTGGAAAAAGAATTGGGCTATACCTTACACAAACCACGGAGACACCATTTTCCTACACTCCCTGTCAAAGTGTTTACAAAAGATGAACAGTGGGTAGTCGATCTTATTGAGGTTATTAACATACCAAAACAAAACAGAGGTTACAAGTATTTACTAACTGTGGTGGATGTCTTCTCCAAGTACGCGTGGGTCGAGCCTTTAAAAAACAAAACGGGACAAGCAGTGATGGAGGCGTTTGAAAAGATTTTGAAGCAAGGCAGAAAACCAATACAATTACAAACAGATGACGGGAAAGAATTTTATAATAAAACATTTGCACAATTACTCAAACGGTATGATATACATCATTTTTCGACCAGTGGGGGTACCAACCCTTTCACGACGGGTATCCACCCCATTGAATTTCAAATCGCTGCGCAAGATGATTTTATCAATTTAACAAGAAGTTACTTTAAAGTCGAACTGCAGCTCAAACTGGACAATGCTGGTAACATTTCTAATGACACGTTGGTGACCACATGTGACAATTTTATTCACGCGTTGTTCAAACAAATCAACACGCATTTGAATGGCACTCTGATCAGTCCTCAAACCGACACGTACCACCACAAAGCTTTCATTGGTACAGTGATTCACAATGACAGAGACGACAGTGAAACTAACCTGAGGCCAGAGGGTTGGTTTAACGGTCTTAATTGCCATGATGCTAGCGGAACAGCATTAACCGCCAATCAGAGGAGGTTGGACACGGTCTGAAAGGTATCATGGTTGGTCGTATTAGCGAATCACGAACGCTCGTTTATCGTGGGCATGAAATCAACATGGCGGGCTTCTAGGAAGAAGTGAGTATCAATATTGATTATTTTTACCTACTTGTTTTTAGCTTTGCGATTTCAAACCCACAGGACAAGTTCGAGTTGGTACTGGGATAGTTGCTGGAAACTTTTTGACTCTATAATTTATTTCTAAGACAAGTTAGGACTTGACTTCCGTGCTTCACTGTCGGCCTTTGTTACGCTTCGTGAAATTTGAGTTGATGTTACATTTTGTCAATTTCTCTCCAAACCCTAACTTGTCAGACTTCAAAATTAATATCCATTCCAAAGTAAGTTAATTTCCTAATAGAAAATGATCAGGCGCCCCTAAGCGCCCCTGTGGTTAGTGAATTATACGATGTTGAAGTTGGTGAATTTTTGCCACCATTTGCCTCTCACGTTATGAAATGTCACGAAGAACCCGCGAAATTGTGCGTGCAGTCCGCGTAATCTCCTGGTTCAAGAAAAGCAAATTTAACTACTTTTCTTCGTTTTACCAGGTAAAATCACATAATGAATTATTTCTTGTTCCGAACCAATGGAGTTTTCAACCAAGAATAGTTATAGTTTGTTTTTAGGATGTCGCACCTCTTTTCCTGCTATACATCTGTGTACATGTATTCGTCTAAAGTTTGAGATTTTTTGGCGGTAAATAGGACAGCACAACCCCCAGACACTGAGGGAAACCTAGTTGTTTTCGTGGTATTTGTATCCGATAACTCGCTTTATTTTCCTTGCGGTTGTTAGGTTGCATTGATGTTAATATTTTTATGTCTATTGCCTGGTAGATTGCTGAATTTTTACAGGTTAACGTTAATTCAGGGAAAAGTTGCCTCTTTATGATGAGGGAAAATTAACAACAAATCATCCAGTTGTTCAAGCAATTCATTTGTTGTTTCTGTGATATTTAAAAGTTCTTGTACACATAGGTCAATGTTTCTTTGCAATTCTTCTCAACAGGTATCAGAGTATACACAATTGATAAAGAAATGATTACCATGGATGTTAATTCATAAGCAGTGTTGTAACCAGGAGCTGTGGAATGAAAAGAGACAGCCCCTATTCATATGCTGTCTCTACAATGTAGCTTTGACTATACTTGATGAGCTCGCCTTTATGAGAAGGAAAGAGCTTCCGATATCAATTATTTACTTTCATGTTTTGGAAAAATGTGGCCCAAATTATTAGCATATAAGGTTGTTTAATGTAATATTCTATGATGCATTTCTTGACTGCCACCTTCAGGCTGTAAAATAAATGTTGATAACATACTTCAATTAAAGATTGCTCTGGATTGTTTTGTTTCTGTAATGTGGGGATATTTGTTTGTTGCCAATTGTTTTGCGCAAGTGCATGTGTTAAGTACCTACATGTACTGTACCTCATATTTGTACAAGGCCAGGTTTGAAATCAATACTTGTCTGGTTGCCCAGAATTACTGAATGGAAATGGATGTTTTCCTAAAAGGCTAGCCCAAATTGTCAAGGCAATCAAGACCCCACATGAGCACTTAACAATAGTCATCTCAAGTTTTTATTTTCAAACACTGTTAAAATCTCAAAACTATTAATCATTATGATGACGTATTCTGCATTGACTTTATAGCATGAAGCAAAGACAATGGGAACCCAGTCCACAGTCAGTAATGGTCAAACATTGCATTACAATAGGTTCCTTTCAAAAGGCTATAATTTCTTAGGTAAAACTAGACACAAAAATCAATTAGAATCCTGAAATACAGGTAAAGTGATGAACCTAATGTTGTCTTTTTTTTCTATATATATAATTATTTGGCCTTGAATATGAGAATGCTGGTCACTGATTGCGGAGAATTTATCAGCCAATTTTTTTTTCATTTCATGTTCTGTTCTCTCCAAGGACAGATCAAGGTTTTTATTTAGAAGAGTAGTGACCACTTTAAAACATTTGTGCAGTATGGCAGCCTAGTCTCAACTTGGTTTCAACATTAAAGACATAATATTTTGAAATCTGGGCTGTTTGACTGCCAGAGGCTGCCCAAGCTTAACTGCATTTAACAAAACATACAATTCTTGTCATACCCGGGTAACTCTCCCCTAGTTAAATGCCCATTGATTTGGTCACCTTGACTTTTTGTAACTTGCTTGATTGACTTTGCAATTTTTTGAGTCATGGGGAATATGTCAGTTTACAACAATGTAAATGATCCAAGGAAAAGGGTATACCTAAAATTGTGCACTACCTCACATCATTATGACATGAATGTACATGTAGGGTTTCCATGACCAGATTTAGGTACAGTATTGCAAAAGCTTACACACTAGTAACTATGACATCTCTGAAAAAAAAAATTATCTTTACTCTCAAACAGATCTTTACTAGTAAACTCCTTGCACAGTCCTTAATGTTACTAACTTCTGTTGATAATAACTATATCTCAGGCAATGATACATACGACATGTTAGCACAGTGCATAAACAGTGTTTCTTGAGTTCACTGTAAAATAATAATAAAAGTAGAACATTTGAGCCATAAACGTATAATTAAATGTAGACAACAGACAACCTGAAGTAAATATAAGCAATTTGCATTCAAGCTTAGGTGAGGTAAAATTCTCAGTCGCGACTTATTCAAGGCAATTCGATGAGAAGCGTAAACCTGCATTACTCGGGAGGCACAGGTATTCAAGTGTTGCCATACGTTACAAAGTGGCAGGATATGTAGAGGAAATAGTTGTAAACATCTATCTGCGTTTGTAGGATCTCGATTGATCGGTCAATCGCGCATGGGCTCATCTTTACTCTGGGACTCGATAAGAAAAAGCCATGATTTTGTTGTCTTCATCGATCACGATGTGAAGGTAAGGTAATCCAGAGAATTGTGGGGCAGAAGAACGTTCGATGTCTAGCATTTATATCGAAAATATGAGCGAAATTCCGCTTTAAGCGTATCTTCGGTCGCCTGGTCAGAGATCCGAACGCCACGAGAGCTCGCATAAACTGAAGCTCATTGGATTATTTACCCATTCTGCATTTTGGACCTTTCCAACCTCTTCTGACCGCCAATCAACAAAACCCTGGTCATGATGATTTCAAAGCACTCTCGCAAGATGAGCAAAATTGGGTCAAATCCATTAAACCGTTTAACGGCGGTAAAAAAGTGGTGTTTAGGTTTAAACCTTACCTAGAAGTGTTTCATCTAAGCAAACTACTTGTGCCAGGCGTGGAAATGCATTTCCAGATGTACTTGAACAGTCGTGAAATCTGAAGTCAAAAACATGGTGGAGGTAGACACATTAGGGACATCACAGCCGACGATCTCAAAATTACGTTGTTCCTGAACCAAGTCAAGGTGTTACCCTCCGTGTACAGAGGTCTGCTTAACCAGTTTCAAAAAAATTTTTCTAAGAAAGCAGTGTACCCGATGACCAGGAGTGAAGTCAGAACCTTCAATCACGATAATGATAGTGTGTATTTTGAAGCGAATAATATCTTTCAAAACCAGCGTCCTAACAGGGTGATCGTAGCGCTGCTCAAGCAGACTGCCTTCAATGGAGATGAAACATTTTAGTCCCTTTCAGCTTATCGAACCTGCTTAAGTGGGACAGAGGGTCTTGCTCGGAATACACATGATTCCATTATTGTCTTAACTCTCCCCATTAGAATTTTGAGAGTTAATGATCTTTATAAGAAATAATCTGAGAATTTTAGTGTTCATTAAAACAGGACCAGGGGCATAACTGTTGTCATGGCAATGGCATGACAGGTGTCATTTTGTTTGTTTTGTGATGTACATTTCTGGTGCCTTAATATTTCTAGAGATATTCTTGATTGAGTGCATAGTACAAAAAACTTGAATATCTCTAAAACAAAGAAAGATGTTCCAAAAAAAAAAACGCCGTTCTTCTTTACTTTGAAAAGCCTTTCAAATAAGCAGCAATTACTTTTTTTACTTCATAGGCACTTTAACAAAATAATATTAAAAATAATAGCTATCGGAAGTATTGCCAGGGAAAATTTTTACACAATGTGGCAAGCAACGGTAGGAAGCCAAACGGCATAGACCAACACAGAGTATTGTTTAATACAAACCTTTTATTATTATTTATGAAATTTTGAGCAGTGTTATTTTCCAGAGTAGCCCAGGCGCAAAGATAAGTATTTGCCTTACATTTTGCTCTCACACAGGACATCCCCCCCCCCCGGTTGGCGCAGAAGTTGTCCCAGGGGAGGTATGGCTATTACTGGAATCGACTGATGCATAAATCCCCACTTGCACTCGCATTTAGATGATTACATTTAGATGAAGATCAGTTGAATCAGTTAAATACACTATATTCTAGTATCATAGGAGGTCATTCTGAAAATAGAAATGCCTTTCTGTTCTCTGAAGTAAAACCTCTTTTCACGCATTGTATGTGGTATACTGCCGATAGTAATTTTGATGTAGGTGCAATATGGAGTTTGTGGGAGGTGCAGTGGCCTCATGGTTAGTGTGCTCGTCTCCAGATCAAGTGTTCCAGGTTCGAGCCCTGTCCCTGGATCTAGGGACATTGTGTTGTGTTCTTAGGCAAACACTTTACTCTCACGGTGCCTCTCTCCACCCAGGTGTATAAATGAGTACCGGCAAAATTAATGTTCGGGAGTAACCCTGCGATGGAATAGCATCCCATCCAGGAGGGAGTAGAAATACTCTTAGTCGCTTCATGCTAAGGAAACCGGATAAGCTCCGGCCTGATGGGCCACTTGGCTCGTATGCAGACTTTACCTACCTATTTTACCAATATAGAGTTTGGGACCTAACTAACACAGAATGCCAAGAAAAGCTTAGGCTATGGTACAGTGGGCCTGGGCACCCTTATTGTTGGTAAAAAGAACTCGACAGAAGAAAAAAAACCTGGCAGGAGAACCAAACCACCCCCATCCCCCTCTTTCAGCTCAAGGTCTGTATCCGCCACTGACAGCTGCACTTTTTTGTGATCTTATTTCCTGCTTGAAAACTACAATCAGTCTTTCTCATGCATTTCTACAAAGGTTTATATTTGATTATCTCAAGGTTAACTTCCAGAATGAGGATATTAGAAGACGGCTTTCGAATTGTATAACCTGACCTGCAAAAAACCAAAATATTATATTTATGTAATCATGTCTTTGTAGCACCTGCTGATCAAGTACCAGAGGGAACAGTGACAGGAGAAGTCTCTGGTGCTGCTGCAAGTACAAGTGATAGTGGACATTCTGTTGGAGTG
>JAHPZR010050206.1:42500-55000 GCA_019787425.1 Platygyra sinensis | reverse complement strand
TTTCTTTTCATGAATTTCAATTAGTAATAAATTAGTTGAGCCTATTGAGGTATTTTAGTGCAAGGCGATATGATATTTCTTAGCGCAAGGACGCTTTTAGACTGATCTGTTTGGCGAAGGGAGAGGGGAAAAAAGTGAAAACCACAACTGAGAAAATTCCCGGAAGTATGTTCACCAGAAAGCGAGAGATCTAAAACATTTCCCGCGATTACATGCCGAATTACAATGTTTATCTGCACCAAAAGATGATGGTGCAAAAATCGCAAAATCGTACCTAACTTTACATGAAATTACTTCATAACCTGGCTGTTGGCACGATTGCAATCAAATCAAATTAACTTAAGGGGGGATTCTACCTGATTAGGAGTGAAATTTGAAGTAGTTTTAAAAAGGAATTGTTAAGATTAAAATGGGTTGGGAACACTACCAGACAGTTGACCCCCTCAAAAAAGAGCGCCAGGTTGGTAGGGGACTGTTTGGTGTCCGCCGGTCTATTAATTCTTCACTTTAAATTTCAATTTTCCAAATCCATCAAATCTTCAACATTTCATATTTTCCTCAATTTAATCTATCTTTCAAGAAAAAATATCTCTTTCACGAAATGCCCAAAAATCCCCCAAAAATTTACTTAATGTTCTAAGTGGAGGGATTTGGCGTTGCTTGAAACGTGAACGAGATATTGGCACAAAGGCCACGTTGAGCGACGTCAAAAGAGCCTTTAAGTAAAATCTTGCAATAATAGTTTTCGAAAGGGACGGACCATTAGAAATGTGATGAGGGAGGAGTGTGGGGAGAAAAAGTATTCATGCCAGGGAGGATGACTGAAAAAAATGCGCAAAGACGAAGTGACAAAAAAAAAATTCCAGCAGAGTAATAAATTACATTGTCGGGCTCACAAACTGTACCCACCTGACTCATGTAGTTTAAGGCCTGGGTCAAAGGCTTTTACTGGTGAAAATAATCTATTGATTATATTTCTAAAAGTATAAATGGCAATGGAACCAGATTTAGCACACAGTAAGATTTTAACGTCCTGAAAATTTCAAAGTAGAATTGGTACTTCTGACAGGTCACGTGACATGTCACGTGAGGCTTAGCGGAAAATAACCGTTATTTGAGGAATTGGTAGCGGTTTTTAGTAATATCATCCAACAAACGCGCATTTTAGATGCAGGGCAATTATTTTCATCCTCTCACGTTTGGAATGACCGTCCCTCTTTTCGCAGCAAAAAATTATAGGGTGAAAGGTGTTTTTTAACAAAATTCGACGGCTTTTGATCATTTATATCTGCTAAAAATGAAAACACAGCAAGGCAGATAATTTAAATTTTCATCGAAATGGCTTATTTATTTAACAAATAAAGAAGCCTAAGGCCCGTTTCAGACGCCGTGCTAAAGTCGTGCCGAACTAAATTCAATTTGGCTCGACTGTAGCACGACATTGGCACGACTTGGTTTCAAACGTCGAGCCATCGTCAAGCTTAATTCACTCACTGGGAATTCACTGGGCGTTTAGAAAAGAGACGATATTACGAACCAGCGGTCCAACGGATAAATCCAAAATGATAATTTTAGTTATTTACTTATTTAGTTCGGCACGGCAATAGCACGCCGTTTGAAACCATGCCGTGCCAAAGTCGGGTAGCACGACAGAGCTTGCCGTGCTACACGGCAGAGTCGAACCTAATTCTTAAATGGTTTCAAACGCCGTGCTACAGCCGCGCCAAAGTCGAACCTAAATAATGAATTGAGTTCGGCACGACTTTAGCACGGCGTTTGAAACGGGCCTAAGCCGTGTATTACACTGTGATAAAACACGATGGTCATTTGAGAACACGAGGGAAATGATGAAAACACGAGCCGCAGGCGAGTGTTTTCTACATTTCTCGAGTGTTCTCGAATGACCGGAGTGTTTTATCACAATGTAATACACGGCTTAGGCTTCTTTATTTGCTTTAAAATATAGATTTTACGCGCGCAAAACAATATAACACGCCTTTTCTATGTTTTATACTCTGATAAAACGTGGGTTTTTGACCAATCAGAGAGCGCGCAGGGTCCTATCTATATTTTAATGATCAATATGATAGATTCACCACCAATTCGCCGATTTACCAAATTTTAACAAAATGATTACGTAGCATGTCACGTGTTCAGAAAAATTTGTTAAGGCAAGGCAGGACGTCGAGCTTTATAATTAGGAAAAAGTTCAGCTTGTTAAAACAAATCAGTAGAACAAGAGATATAGCCGCCCAACCATAATTCTACTTTACATTCCTGACTCAGGCCTTAAACGGCTTTGGCAGCCACTTCAGTACGGCAGTTTTAATTTCTTGGTCCTGGTGGAATTCTCTACGATAAAGAAAACGGACATTTTCCCTTTCAAGTCTGATACATTTCGTGTGTAGCAACCTCACCTTGGACAATGATAGCCAAACACCCTTGCAGAAAAACTGTTGTGGAGAACCATGGCTTAAAAGTGATTGTGAAAAAGCGTGCGCTACAAACAGCCCACATACCGTGTCAGTTTAAAAGCCTCGAAATATTGGAGTGATTTCACAACTGACATTTATAAATGACGATTGTGGCTACAGAGGTGTACACCTATACACTTCTCCTAAGATGACCGCCAAGAAACGTCGTAATCCGGCAGACACCCATGGAAGTGTTAACACAAATGTGTGTTTAGTATGGGCTTTTTCAATCTAGTTTAGGTTATTGGCTAGCTAAGTAAACGACGCATTATCATTGTTCAAGTCCAAACGATGCATTTTATAAATGTTTCGGCTGAAAATCGTGGTAAACGCACCAAAAATTGCTTCAATTTTGGAAAATGTTTTCGGAGGCATGAAACCCCAGACCCCCTAGTGGAATAGGTCATGTGGCCCCACATTTGCTACTGGACGGTCACTCGCACAACCCTAGCTTAAACCTTGAATCACTGCATGTTAAGAATGACTTTTATTACCAGAGTAATGAAGCAATAAAATTGATATTTCCGTAAACATCAAACCAAAAAGTCAATGCCGCGAGCCCCATTTTAGACAATAGCACGTGGATGTGCCTGATACTTGGTTATATCTCCCTTGTAAAACTTTGGCAGGAAAGCAAAACGACCGTGTGGAAGTTTAAAAATATTTAAAATTTTTAAAAGTAGTGGATTTAGCTGTGCAATGCTTCCAGGGAAATCGTTTGCGAATTGCACAAAACTGCGTGTCCGGGTAATTCAGGTGTCAAAATTGGTTTCTCTAAGAATACTATGAAGAGGAAACTCTGTCTTAATCTAGTATGCCCTATAATTTTTTAAAAATTGGCAAGACTGGGATGCCATACTTTTATGAGTCTGATACGAATACTTGTCTTGGTGAGACTTCGCACACAGTATCATGTTACTCGATTTACGCGGCGTCAAATCAAGCGGTGTCTTAGGCATATTTGTTGTTTAATTAGAAGCATCGGAAAGGCATGGTATCCGTAAAAAGGTCTATTTCGGATATCAGCTAGGGTAAAAATCTCTCTATGAGCTCTCCTGATTTATTAGCAACTTTAATTATTAGCGGAAAAGAGTCTCCCGAACGGTCAAATTATGTGAGTTAGCGAACGAATGTTGTTGACATTGACCCCAACTGTTTACACTACCGGCTTCGGCGATGACTCAACTAAAATTAATATTACAGCAATCTTATAAAAAGAAACAAGAAAATAAAAGGAAAAGGTGTTGAAAAAGTATGAAATAATCCTAAAAGGCTGCTCATTTCTATGGGGATAAGACATTTTAAATCAACGCCTTCTTCAACCAAGAATGCGTGATGCGTGACGGAACGGTCGTGATGACGATGGGTAGTGGTCAGTCAAAAGAAACGTGAGGCTTGAGATATTTCTCGATATTTTGGCGTTAAATAAGTCTCATCGAATTCTCCAAGCGTTAAAACTCAATAAATCTACTCAGGTAATGTCTAAAAGTTCGCTGAGAAACTCAAAACCGCATTTTAGTCAACGGATGAGATTCGTCATTTCCACACAAATTGTTGAAATTTCCGCTACTTTGTCGAATTTTTGCGTATCAAAATTATGAATGCCCACAACTTTTAATACAGATAATTGTAGCTCAGGCCTAGTACATTACGGTGATAACAGTCATCATTCATGAAGAGGTCCCACTTTTGAAAAAAATCTGTTTGTTTGGAGGCTATGTCAGCAAAGATGCCAAAGACATCTTTAAGCGGATCACGTTAAGACGTCATAACTTTGCTTGCGTTAAAGATAAGCAGATAGTTTTTAGTTGTGTGGAAAGAAGAAAGAATTATGCAGTAATTCTGAAAGAATTAGGTCGTTTTATCAAATGTGCAAAGTTTGAGCAAGCATAACGTAACCCCCAATTTTTGGGGTTTCAATTTCCGGTTTGTGTAGTTTTCGGGGTGCCTACAAAAAAAAATTCCTCAAAAAATCAAAAAAGCGAATCTATCGAAATAAAGGGCATTTTCGTTCATTGCATATGTTGTTTGACTTGTGTAGAAAAAATGAAGGCAATCCATTTTCCACGAAAATTTGAGTGGTCGGTTCTTACACGGACACGCTCTTAAAATTTGGACTACGAAAAGTACACGGCGCAAATACTTGAAGTAGCCGGTGACTTGCGCCCGGCGCCGGCTAAATTTGAAAACCCTGATCATTCCTACATGAGTTGTGTTGGCAATACGGAAGCACTTCCCTGAGGCAGATGGTAATGGATCCTTCCATTACAGAGTTGGACTTGGCATTTTTCGAGTAAATATTCTTCGTTACACAAACAAACGGCTCCTTTAGGAGCCATCAAATAAAATAAAAGAAATGACCAATGAACAATAAAATACAGTTACTAAATCTACCCAAAATGGTTTCAACAGTACATGTACATGTAGGTACTTGTAGGCCAAAACAATCATTCTCCATCAGGCGCAGGTGAGAGCTCAACCTTCCAGTAGATAAGTGACGAAACCAAGTAACACTTACATTGACTGATTTGCTAGATTGTATTATCAAGCTGTTAAAATAACTTGGATCTGCAGCACTGTGTCTTCCAATATCTATAATAAAGCAGTTTATTCATTGAACTTGCTTTAATTATTCTTGTTATCCTTTAAAATGGACATTGCACCCTCATATGAGTATTTATCTCCAACGGATATATTGAATTATTTTGCTGCAAACTGTTCTGATGCAACATGAAAAATATATTTCCAGTTGATATCTAAAGTATCCACATGTGACAAGTAATGGACATGATTCCTTTACCCAAAATTATACATTAAGTGACATTTTCAGGAATTTTTGTAATTCGTCTTATCTCTTGTACATTTGCTTATACACCAAGAGGAAGTCCACCTCGATCAGGTTTGATCTAGCATTTGGATTTATATTGACAATTTAGACGCATTAGGTATTTGCTGTTAATAACTGTTCTTGCAGGTACTTGCTTTGGTTTTTCGTTAGTCCAGAAATTACAGGAAATTTCAATTTAAGACTGCTAAAGCAAACCTCACAGGATGAACTTATTTCTTTATCTTATTTAGTGAAACAACTGCACTACAGTGTAACTGCTTTTGTAATCAGTAGGTAATCAGTATAAAGTTTATATTAGGCCACTTGGAAAGGCCGGGGGATTATGCACATGGTAAGATACATGTATGAAACCCCATTATTATAAGGCTTGTGTTTGTAGGCAATATAACGTGCTCTCTGATTGGCTAATTGTCAGTGAATTTTAGAGCATTATTCTCCCGCAATATAATGCACACAGGCCAATTATGCATGGGCTTGTACCATCTTTAGTTTTGTTGTTAGTGCCATAAAATAAACAACTTAATAACCTCAACCGTTCGGTCATTATGGGAAAATCTCAAACCCTGGCTACCATTTAATGATCTCACTATCCTTCAGTCAATATGGCAAGGCCTCAGTTTGAGATTTTCCCGTAACGACCTCACTCTTGGTTATTAAGTAGTTAGTAATTAATGGTTGTTATATGGTTGTTATAAACAGTAGAAAGTTGCCTTGGTCTGACTTTAAAATCAATTATGGAATTTCATGAGCCTGCTTCTGAGAAAATACACAGCATGAAATTTTAAATTTACGCATCTGAAAAGATTCCCTAAAGATTGCGTAAAGAGTCACTTTACGGGGCTATACGTACCTCTTTACAAGTGCGTAAAGAACTTCTTTACGCACAGAAACGATAGTGCATAAAGAGTGCGTAGAGAGACTAAAATCATTATCTTTACGCACGTCGTAAAATGTTGAAAAGGAATTCTTTACGACGTTTTAATTGCTTTGTAAAATATCGTAAAACAAGCCTTTACAATATTTTACGCGTGCATCAGGAATCGTAAAGAACTTTACGATATTTAATTTTACGTGTATTGTAAAAGGTCGTAAAGTTAGTCGATCTTGAAGGCATTTTACACGCATCATTTTTCGGATATTGTACGCTATGGGACCATAAAGCAAGTCTTAACTATACTTCACGTACATCATTGGCAGTCATAAGGGGAGTCTGTAATAGTCTATACACAAATAATAAAGAATTGTGAAGGAAAATCAGTTCTTAACGTCTGTTCAAAAGAAGGGACCTCTCGCGCTTGGAAGTTACCTTTATTCCCTACAGCAATATTCTGCTGTCGATAAATCCAAATACAGCAACAAATCTTTTCCCTGGTGAAGACTACAATTAACACAAAGTCATTGGTTACGTAAATTGTCATAACGCATTCTCACGGTGTACATCAAATTCACTAGCGTTCCTTTGAGTAACAGGAACTATCAATGTTAAAACGGCTTTATCTGTCCTATCCTTAGTTTTCAAATAATGATACAAAGTACAAAACAGCGAGGAAATGGAAGTGTCAAACAGTTAATAAGTGATCATACATGTTTTATGCACACAAAAATTGACTTTTTGACCTCTGAGAAGTCATTATCTTCAGGTGAAAAAAATCGAAACATTTTAGTAGACTATAGCTATTAACAATACCATCAAAGAAGCTTATCTCTATTAGTATTGCGAGTATGTTGACTGTAGTAAATGTACGGTACTGGACTTTTACTTTTTAACTTGACCGTCGACTTGCCAGTAACAAGTCAAATTTTGCTGCCCAGTAACTTTTCACTAGCTCTTGTAAATTCATTTTCAAAAAGTTAAAACTCGATGGCCTCTAACAAAGTCACAAATACATATAAACCAGGGTTCCACTTTCGCAGTTCTGATTGTCCTCATCAAACATTAATGCCTTGGATCATTTAAGTGTAGCTTCACCCTATGGATTGAAATAGAATTCACATACATAAAAGCCACCAATTATGCAGCATGCATAATTAGATTTATGTAAGACGAGAAAGGGTCATTGTTAAGGATATCTGGTTGGCGGAGGACAGCTGGCTTCATGAGTCATGTCGGATTTCTACATAAGGGTATGTCGCCAAAGAGAGTCCTCTCTTTGCTCCTATCCGCCTGAGAGTAAACGTTGCTGCTCGTAGCTGTCAAAAGTTTTAACTACTTTGATATCAGGCAAGTGCCTTTTAATTTATATTCTGATCGGGGGTTTTCATTTTGGTGAGCATCATTCTTAGCTTTTATTGGTTAGGTTTTTAAGTTTTCCTAAATATTCCTTTTTCACGCGATGTCTCCGCCACGTGCTCTTATCCTAGGTCACTCTTTCGTTCGTCGCTTAAGTTCTTTTCTGTCTCATTCCAACATTTACTCCCATAATCTGGGACTTCAGGATGTTGCAGAAATTGCTTTTTGGGGGGTCGGCGGGTGGACGATCGCGAAAGTCGAAAAATTCGATCTTGGTTTTGTCCGTGCCTGGAAGCCTGACATCGTAATTCTTGAGTTGGGCACCAACGAATTCACCAAATTCTCTCCAGAATCTGTTGGTTCTTCCCTTGAGGAACTAGTTCAACTTCTTTATGAGAATTGTAGTGTTAAAGTAGTTGGGGTCTGTCAGGTAATTAAGCGCTGTCCCCCGCCGCCCAAGATGCTCGACTTTAACTCCCGAGTAATTAAGCTACATAAATACTTTAAGGTTGTTCTTGAGCCTTTGCAATTTTGCTTCTATTGGCGGCATATTGGGTTTTGGAACCCGAGCAGTGGCATTTACCTCGAGGATGGCGTTCATTTAAATAACTTAGGCTTAATTAAACCTTATAGGAGCTATAGAGGGGCGGTGTTAAAAGCTCTGTCTATACTCAACGGTGCTTAACGAGCGCCACCCTCAATTTTGTTACACCCTGCACATTGTGTTTGTTTGACAAATGTTTTTTGTTGCTTTCATCTTTCAGAGCCGGTTTGTTCCGTTATTATTTTGTCCCTTGCGTGCTGAGTTGTGCAAGGGAATGTGCTACCTGGGTGTGGTACATTTTTTCCCTTGCCGGGCCCGGATGTGGTCCAGTTTGTGTAATTAGTTGCTTATCGGGGCGGCTTTTTTGCGCCCTTGGCACTTTTGTTATTGTTACTAGGGACCGGTGTCCCTTAATCTTGCTTATCAGCCGGGACTAATTGATTTGTCGGTGTAATTAGTACGTTCCTTTGGCGGCTATCTTTGGATAGTATGCTCAACGTACTCAGACCGAGCATAGGAACGAATGTGTCCTTTAAAATCTTATGGAATATTATGACCGTGCTCTTGACTTGTCCACATAGTTGTTTGGTACAGTTACATTTAAATTTTCACATGGTCCTTTTTGGGTTGGGTTAAAGCAATAGCTTCTACACCGAATTTAGAGCCATTATATATATTGTATCTCCATTTCCACACTCAACGTTAATTTTATTTGAATTTAAACTAAGTATGCCTCCCAAGAAGCGCGCATCCAGCACACGTTCGGCTACGAAAGCAAAACGTTCCCGTCCAAATGTGGATCCCTCGGCGCAAGTGCTATCACAAGCCATCGAAGTGCCAGCTTCAGCGGGAATAGACCAAGAAACTGTCCGCTCTTCCCAGCCAACCACTCAGTCAGCGGGAAGCGCACAGTCCCACAGTGGCTCTTTAGATATCCCGTCCCTGGTAACCACAATTACCACTTCTGTGTTACAAGGATTACAGGCGGCAGGCATCACCAACCTTCCAAATTCGACCTCGCAGCCCTCAAGTTCCTCAGCTGAAGTGAACGCTGCTCGCGACGAAGACGTGGCAACCATCGCTGGCCTGTCAGGTGTGACTATTACTTCTTCTTTAGGCGGTCAAGAGACGCTCACCCCAAATCAGGGTGGAACATTTCATAGCATAGCGATTAGCTTACATGTAGGTTCACGGGTACCAGATAAAATCAAACATAAAATTTGGGCTGATCAATACATAGATTTGGGGCTTTTATTTAGTTCGTCCACGGCTGAACCCACCAGGTATTCTGTATTCTGTCTCTGTGTGTACTGACTCTCTTCATGATAATGGCTTAGGTAAACTTTCTCTAGAACCTGTTCATAAACCGAAACCGCATCGCGTCGTTTGGCCAGTGGGCGAGCGCGTTTAACACCTTCGTAGCAGTTTACACTGTTTCATTTCCGGCGTCGGCGCCGGCGCTAGTGAAATATTGCGAGATATTGCGCTTGACGCCAGCTAATAGTTATGTTAAAACTCGGACTGCTGCATCAACGCCCTTTCCAAAGGGTTTCTGTTGGAAATTCGCCAATGGGGAATTTTGTGGGGGCTGCAAATTTAAACACAACTGTCATAAATGTTGCGGTTCTCACCGATCATCGGAATGTACCTCAACTAATTTCCGTACAAAACCACAGCGCCTGTTGGCGGCAAGACAGACGCCGCGGTCTCAAACAAGGCATCCCCTATGCAATCCGCGGCCAGGAACTCCTGTAAAGGTTAACCGTCTGCAGCATTATCTATCTGGCTACCCTTTCGCTAAACGGCAATATCTTTTAAACGGTTTACGTATGGTTTCTCTATCCAGTGCTCACTTTCCCAATCTTGTTTACAGTCTTCTAATCTGAAATCTGCCCTCGAGAACCCGGCTGCTGTCAACGCCAAATTAGCAAAGGAACTTGCCGCGGGTCGTATAGCTGGTCCCTTTGGGGTACCACCTTTTCCTAATTTTATCATTTCTCCGTTAGGTTTAGTTCCCAAAAAAACGCCTTCTGAATTTCGTTTGATACATCACCTCTCCTTTCCCCGTGGTTCTTCCGTGAACGGTATTCCCCGGGCTCTCTGTTCCGTCAATTATGCTTCAAAAGATGATGCAATTAAGCTTGTCAAGCAATTAGGCCCTGGATGCTATATGGCAAAAACCGATATCGCTTCGGCTTTTAGAATCATCCCCATTCAACCTTTCGCTTACTGGGCATGAAATGGCAAGGGAAATATTATTTTGATAGGTGCTTGCCAATGGGATGTTCGACTAGCTGTTCTATTTTTGAATCATTTAGTACCGCCCTTGAATGGATAGCCAAAAAGGTATTAGGTTCTCAAGCCATTATTCACATCCTCGACGATTTTTTTCATTGTTGCCTCTACTGAGTCAGCATGTCGAAAGCAGTTGCACAAGTTTTTGGCTCTTTGTGACGACCTAGGTGTTCCTATCGCGGAGGGTAAAACTTTTGGGCCACTTACGACCCTTCAGTTTGCCGGAATTACACTAGACTCTATTACGATGCAGGCTAGTTTACCGGAAGACAAATTGGCCAAATGTCGCGATCAGGTATCATCTTGTTATCGCATGAAACGTATCATTCTGCGAGATCTGCAGTCCTTAATTGGCCTGTTAAACTTCACTTGTTCTGTGATTGTACCCGGTCGCGCTTTTCTTCGTCGGTTAATCGACTTAACTAAGGGAATTCGAAGCACTCGCCATTTCATACGCATCACCAGAGAATGTAAACAGGATATCCAGGTTTGGTTATCCTTTCTCCACCAATACAATGGAAAATCGTTCTTTCTCCCTGATCGTTGGCTAACTTCGAGAAAATTGCAGCTTTATACTGACGCAGCCAGGTCCTTGGGATACGGAGCGGTTTTCGGTAAGCACTGGTTTTACGGCTCATGGCCCGACAAGTGGAAATCTTTTAACATCACCATATTAGAACTTTATCCCATTGTTATCTCTGTCGAGACCTGGGGTCACTTAATGGCAAACAGATGCGTGGTTTTTTTACCGACACCAGGGCGCTTGTGGATATCATTAACAAACAAACCGCAAAGGAACAAAGGGTGATGGTTTTAATTAGGCATTTAGTGTTGTATCCTGTTTCGTGCTAAACACGTATTGGGTATTCTTAACCGGGAATGCGACCATCTTTCACGCTTACAGGTGGAGGAATTCAGGCACTTAGCGTCCCATGTGGACCACCAACCAACACAGGTGCCACCGCATCTCTTGCCGGAGAACTGGTTGAGCATTTGAAGCTGTTACTCCAGTCCGCAATTTCTCCGGGTTCTCGTCAAACCTATCAGTGAGCGTGGACTGTGTACGCCAAATTTGCCGAACAATTTGGCCTGTCGGATACTTTATCCCTTCCGTTAAGTGTCAACTCAGTAGCCTTATTCATAGCACACTTGTCAACAAAACGTCTAGCACCGTCGACTATCTCTACATACATATCAGCCATAAGCTATGTTCACAAGCTCAAAGGATACGCCGATCCTACTAAAGCTTTTCTTATCCTTAAATTATTATCCGTCATTAAGTCTCGCTCTCGCCCTGATATACGGCTTCCTATCACTCTACCAGTTCTCCGTCTTCTCGTGGACGCTTTGAGGCAGACATCGTCCTCGTTTTATCATCGCACTTTATTTACAGCTATGTTTCTGACCGCCTTTTACAGCTTTTTAAGAGTAGGGGAAATTACTTGCCAAACCACGAGTTCGGGACGTTCAGTGTTACAACACCAGGACCTCAGTTTTCTCCTTCGCCAAGGGGAAGTTATAGCTGCTAAACTCACCCTTACCAATTTTAAACATAACCGCTGAGGGGCGTCCATTTTATATCCACATTCTTCGACAACCAGGCTCCACTTATTGTCCCGTTAAGGCGTTACAAAGTTTTTGTACCCTCCGTGGTTCTCGGCCAGGACCGTTATTCACCTTAGCAGATGGGTCCAGTGTTAACACTCATCATTTTCCCCAAGCCTTGAATCATTGCCTTACCTTCTGTGGGCTCGACAATAGCCATTACAAACCCCATTGTTTTCGCATTGGCGCTGCAAGTTTCGCAGATGACCAGGATTTCACTGATGCTCAGATTCGTGGTTTGGGTCGCTGGAAATCAGACGTGTTTAAAGTATACCTACGTTCCTCGTCCCTCGTGGCGACATCGCAACCGTTAACGAGTACCGGGACAGCAGAACTTTAGACAGGGGCTAGTTTTGCTGCCTTTTGCTCGCCATTAACAATTATTCTAAATAGACATTTTCCGTTTTCACGTTTGGTTCTTGATCCAGAAGGATTTTCTCGTGGCATCCTACATGTGCCCATAATATTTTATCTTGGTAGACACAAGGAGCAGAATTTTAGACA
>JAHPZR010050206.1:22500-37500 GCA_019787425.1 Platygyra sinensis | reverse complement strand
TAGTTACGTTCAGATGTGCTATAAACGTTACCACATCATCTTTTCAACATTTTCCTTGAAGTTTAAGTGCAAAATTTGTGTCACAAAACGGTAATTCATAATTTTAAAAATCAAGTTTTGGTCACGTGACAAGCTACGGACTTTCTCATTTTAAGCAAATGGTGCGGGTTTGAAAAACCAAATCACTACTATTTTGTTTAAGAGATGACTTACTAATAGTGTTTCGAAGGCAAAATCATGTAACTTTCATTTTCATAAAAACGATGTCACATGACCTCTTAGTGCAAGTGGCCTATACCAATTAGCCAGTCAGTGTGCAATGATGTCTGCAGTTATCGTAAAACATGACATTGAATGCATGGATTAGTAATTTTGTATTTTCCCTCTGATTTCTATACTAGCTGCTACAATGGCAAACAATATTTAAGTGAGGACAAGTGAAAACTAAAATATGCTGGCCCAGTAACAAGTGGATTTTAATTTTTTTCCCTGCCCTGGTGACATTAACATAACTAAATAACTACATAAGGATGTTTTGTGTGAACATCCTGACATACCTTGTTATACCAAAAAAGCAACATCAGAGAATGAACATAAAACAGCAGAAAAAAGATCTTTCCCTTATGTCTTTATGTCAATGTTCATATCATGGACATAAACAGAAGTAATGTTTTATCAGTATGTCATTACAGTGTATGTCACTAGTGTGAAACAGGCCAGACCCATATATGATAAAATGAATAAATTGTACAGAAGTTTTCGAAAGTTTATGCCATTTCGAGTGAGAGGAATACCTCAAAACATTTACTGCCTACAGTATACTCCGTAGTTTCCACTGAAATTCTCAGAAATAAGAAAGTCAACATCCCATTTGCTTTGCAACCAGACTTTCAGGGATTTTTGATTAAAGCCTGGTTTCAAAGTCTCAAGTTGTTATAAGGCAAGTATTTTCTGAGCAAAGTTAACTGGTACCCACTGGCAAGTTCAGTACATACATTGCAGGGTTGTCAAAAAATAAGCTGGCAACCAGCGCATTTCACTGGCTATTTTGAATACTGCACCGGTTACTCCGAATGTTAGTAGCTCAGTTCTGAGCGTGATATTGGAGAAATAAAAAGGAAATAGCCGCCTACTTTTTGGATGGAACCTCCTACTCAAAAACCTACTGACAACCCTGCATTGTTGTACATCGTGTAGACGGGTATTTAAATAAGCAAAGTTGAAATTCAGCTTGCTTTGTTTGTTTGCCTATGAAACATGGCAATGCATGTGGGATGTTTGTAACTGCGCAGTTACTGTGTACAAACGAAACAAAAAAAGACAGCGCTGCTTACAATAAAAGACATTGTTCTTTGCTTTCAGGCCACTATTCAGTATTTTTGGATATGATCTTGATCTATCCTACCACATATATATTAAGAGTAGAAAACAGTGACCATTGAATTTTCACTTCCACAAATTAAGGTATTATTTCCTTACATCCTCTCAGTCTCAGTGTCTTCGAATTTAGCATGTATAATTATTGTAACAGAGCAGCAACATGTTGATTGATGGTGATGAAGTTTATTTCCGGTGTAAATTTGCTTTCAGTGGTTTGATTTCAAACAGGGCACAGTAACGGGAACGTTTCTGAGTTAAATCATAACTAAAGTGTAAAATTCACTGACATGATATGATACTTTCCTTAGTAAACTTAAATAGAGGTTACATGTAACTAACTTTATGTTACGACTCGAAAGAAGACATACTGTTTATGGCCGTAATTCTCAGCTTATTGCGTGACGGTGGCCAGCTCAGTTTGATGAATGGAGACAACAACCTTGGTGGGATTAATTTGCCACGATTGTGGCTTTTATTCTTCCGTAACGTAAATACTTATCGTGTCACGTCATGAAGTGATGACAACAATAACCACCATTCATCAAAGGTGGGGACAACTACAACGCCACAAGTCACAGCTTGTGACAGCCCTACCCGAAGCCGCCGGCACGCAACAAAAACCGGAAAAAGAAAATGTGCTAGTTATCAAAAGAAATAGTGCGCGATGGCGAAAGTTTAGAGCAAGCAGCCCCCGACTGGACTTGCTCTCGGAGTGATCACGGAAAACTACAATAGGGCGAAACTAAGCCCATGTCTAAAATTTCGCCATGAACATTTAGATGTAAGACAGCAGGTTCTAAGAAACAGCCTAGCATAAACGGAAAGAAAAATTATCGCATAAAAGATAGCCGATAAGAAGCAAAACTAGCCCTTGTCTAAAATTCTGCTCCTTGTGTCTACCAAGATAAAATATTATGGGCACATGTAGGATGCCACGAGAAAATCCTTCTGGATCAAGAACCAAACGTGAAAACGGAAAATGTCTATTTAGAATAATTGTTAATGGCGAGCAAAAGGCAGCAAAACTAGCCCCTGTCTAAAGTTCTGCTGTCCCGGTACTCGTTAACGGTTGCGATGTCGCCACGAGGGACGAGGAACGTAGGTATACTTTAAACACGTCTGATTTCCAGCGACCCAAACCACGAATCTGAGCATCAGTGAAATCCTGGTCATCTGCGAAACTTGCAGCGCCAATGCGAAAACAATGGGGTTTGTAATGGCTATTGTCGAGCCCACAGAAGGTAAGGCAATGATTCAAGGCTTGGGGAAAATGATGAGTGTTAACACTGGACCCATCTGCTAAGGTGAATAACGGTCCTGGCCGAGAACCACGGAGGGTACAAAAACTTTGTAACGCCTTAACGGGACAATAAGTGGAGCCTGGTTGTCGAAGAATGTGGATATAAAATGGACGCCCCTCAGCGGTTATGTTTAAAATTGGTAAGGGTGAGTTTAGCAGCTATAACTTCCCCTTGGCGAAGGAGAAAACTGAGGTCCTGGTGTTGTAACACTGAACGTCCCGAACTCGTGGTTTGGCAAGTAATTTCCCCTACTCTTAAAAAGCTGTAAAAGGCGGTCAGAAACATAGCTGTAAATAAAGTGCGATGATAAAACGAGGACGATGTCTGCCTCAAAGCGTCCACGAGAAGACGGAGAACTGGTAGAGTGATAGGAAGCCGTATATCAGGGCGAGAGCGAGACTTAATGACGGATAATAATTTAAGGATAAGAAAAGCTTTAGTAGGATCGGCGTATCCTTTGAGCTTGTGAACATAGCTTATGGCTGATATGTATGTAGAGATAGTCGACGGTGCTAGACGTTTTGTTGACAAGTGTGCTATGAATAAGGCTACTGAGTTGACACTTAACGGAAGGGATAAAGTATCCGACAGGCCAAATTGTTCGGCAAATTTGGCGTACACAGTCCACGCTCACTGATAGGTTTGACGAGAACCCGGAGAAATTGCGGACTGGAGTAACAGCTTCAAATGCTCAACCAGTTCTCCGGCAAGAGATGCGGTGGCACCTGTGTTGGTTGGTGGTCCACATGGGACGCTAAGTGCCTGAATTCCTCCACCTGTAAGCGTGAAAGATGGTCGCATTCCCGGTTAAGAATACCCAATACGTGTTTAGCACGAAACAGGATACAACACTAAATGCCTAATTAAAACCATCACCCTTTGTTCCTTTGCGGTTTGTTTGTTAATGATATCCACAAGCGCCCTGGTGTCGGTAAAAAAAACCACGCATCTGTTTGCCATTAAGTGACCCCAGGTCTCGACAGAGATAACAATGGGATAAAGTTCTAATATGGTGATGTTAAAAGATTTCCACTTGTCGGGCCATGAGCCGTAAAACCAGTGCTTACCGAAAACCGCTCCGTATCCCAAGGACCTGGCTGCGTCAGTATAAAGCTGCAATTTTCTCGAAGTTAGCCAACGATCAGGGAGAAAGAACGATTTTCCATTGTATTGGTGGAGAAAGGATAACCAAACCTGGATATCCTGTTTACATTCTCTGGTGATGCGTATGAAATGGCGAGTGCTTCGAATTCCCTTAGTTAAGTCGATTAACCGACGAAGAAAAGCGCGACCGGGTACAATCACAGAACAAGTGAAGTTTAACAGGCCAATTAAGGACTGCAGATCTCGCAGAATGATACGTTTCATGCGATAACAAGATGATACCTGATCGCGACATTTGGCCAATTTGTCTTCCGGTAAACTAGCCTGCATCGTAATAGAGTCTAGTGTAATTCCGGCAAACTGAAGGGTCGTAAGTGGCCCAAAAGTTTTACCCTCCGCGATAGGAACACCTAGGTCGTCACAAAGAGCCAAAAACTTGTGCAACTGCTTTCGACATGCTGACTCAGTAGAGGCAACAATGAAAAAAATCGTCGAGGATGTGAATAATGGCTTGAGAACCTAATACCTTTTTGGCTATCCATTCAAGGGCGGTACTAAATGATTCAAAAATAGAACAGCTAGTCGAACATCCCATTGGCAAGCACCTATCAAAATAATATTTCCCTTGCCATTTCATGCCCAGTAAGCGAAAGGTTGAATGGGGATGATTCTAAAAGCCGAAGCGATATCGGTTTTTGCCATATAGCATCCAGGGCCTAATTGCTTGACAAGCTTAATTGCATCATCTTTTGAAGCATAATTGACGGAACAGAGAGCCCGGGGAATACCGTTCACGGAAGAACCACGGGGAAAGGAGAGGTGATGTATCAAACGAAATTCAGAAGGCGTTTTTTTGGGAACTAAACCTAACGGAGAAATGATAAAATTAGGAAAAGGTGGTACCCCAAAGGGACCAGCTATACGACCCGCGGCAAGTTCCTTTGCTAATTTGGCGTTGACAGCAGCCGGGTTCTCGAGGGCAGATTTCAGATTAGAAGACTGTAAACAAGATTGGGAAAGTGAGCACTGGATAGAGAAACCATACGTAAACCGTTTAAAAGATATTGCCGTTTAGCGAAAGGGTAGCCAGATAGATAATGCTGCAGACGGTTAACCTTTACAGGAGTTCCTGGCCGCGGATTGCATAGGGGATGCCTTGTTTGAGACCGCGGCGTCTGTCTTGCCGCCAACAGGCGCTGTGGTTTTGTACGGAAATTAGTTGAGGTACATTCCGATGATCGGTGAGAACCGCAACATTTATGACAGTTGTGTTTAAATTTGCAGCCCCCACAAAATTCCCCATTGGCGAATTTCCAACAGAAACCCTTTGGAAAGGGCGTTGATGCAGCAGTCCGAGTTTTAACATAACTATTAGCTGGCGTCAAGCGCAATATCTCGCAATATTTCACTAGCGCCGGCGCCGACGCCGGAAATGAAACAGTGTAAACTGCTACGAAGGTGTTAAACGCGCTCGCCCACTGGCCAAACGACGCGATGCGGTTTCGGTTTATGAACAGGTTCTAGAGAAAGTTTACCTAAGCCATTATCATGAAGAGAGTCAGTACACACAGAGACAGAATACAGAATACCTGGTGGGTTCAGCCGTGGACGAACTAAATAAAAGCCCCAAATCTATGTATTGATCAGCCCAAATTTATGTTTGATTTTATCTGGTACCCGTGAACCTACATGTAAGCTAATCGCTATGCTATGAAATGTTCCACCCTGATTTGGGGTGAGCGTCTCTTGACCGCCTAAAGAAGAAGTAATAGTCACACCTGACAGGCCAGCGATGGTTGCCACGTCTTCGTCGCGAGCAGCGTTCACTTCAGCTGAGGAACTTGAGGGCTGCGAGGTCGAATTTGGAAGGTTGGTGATGCCTGCCGCCTGTAATCCTTGTAACACAGAAGTGGTAATTGTGGTTACCAGGGACGGGATATCTAAAGAGCCACTGTGGGACTGTGCGCTTCCCGCTGACTGAGTGGTTGGCTGGGAAGAGCGGACAGTTTCTTGGTCTATTCCCGCTGAAGCTGGCACTTCGATGGCTTGTGATAGCACTTGCGCCGAGGGATCCACATTTGGACGGGAACGTTTTGCTTTCGTAGCCGAACGTGTGCTGGATGCGCGCTTCTTGGGAGGCATACTTAGTTTAAATTCAAATAAAATTAACGTTGAGTGTGGAAATGGAGATACAATATATATAATGGCTCTAAATTCGGTGTAGAAGCTATTGCTTTAACCCAACCCAAAAAGGACCATGTGAAAATTTAAATGTAACTGTACCAAACAACTATGTGGACAAGTCAAGAGCACGGTCATAATATTCCATAAGATTTTAAAGGACACATTCGTTCCTATGCTCGGTCTGAGTACGTTGAGCATACTATCCAAAGATAGCCGCCAAAGGAACGTACTAATTACACCGACAAATCAATTAGTCCCGGCTGATAAGCAAGATTAAGGGACACCGGTCCCTAGTAACAATAACAAAAGTGCCAAGGGCGCAAAAAAGCCGCCCCGATAAGCAACTAATTACACAAACTGGACCACATCCGGGCCCGGCAAGGGAAAAAATGTACCACACCCAGGTAGCACATTCCCTTGCACAACTCAGCACGCAAGGGACAAAATAATAACGGAACAAACCGGCTCTGAAAGATGAAAGCAACAAAAAACATTTGTCAAACAAACACAATGTGCAGGGTGTAACAAAATTGAGGGTGGCGCTCGTTAAGCACCGTTGAGTATAGACAGAGCTTTTAACACCGCCCCTCTATAGCTCCTATAAGGTTTAATTAAGCCTAAGTTATTTAAATGAACGCCATCCTCGAGGTAAATGCCACTGCTCGGGTTCCAAAACCCAATATGCCGCCAATAGAAGCAAAATTGCAAAGGCTCAAGAACAACCTTAAAGTATTTATGTAGCTTAATTACTCGGGAGTTAAAGTCGAGCATCTTGGGCGGCGGGGGACAGCGCTTAATTACCTGACAGACCCCAACTACTTTAACACTACAATTCTCATAAAGAAGTTGAACTAGTTCCTCAAGGGAAGAACCAACAGATTCTGGAGAGAATTTGGTGAATTCGTTGGTGCCCAACTCAAGAATTACGATGTCAGGCTTCCAGGCACGGACAAAACCAAGATCGAATTTTTCGACTTTCGCGATCGTCCACCCGCCGACCCCCCAAAAAGCAATTTCTGCAACATCCTGAAGTCCCAGATTATGGGAGTAAATGTTGGAATGAGACAGAAAAGAACTTAAGCGACGAACGAAAGAGTGACCTAGGATAAGAGCACGTGGCGGAGACATCGCGTGAAAAAGGAATATTTAGGAAAACTTAAAAACCTAACCAATAAAAGCTAAGAATGATGCTCACCAAAATGAAAACCCCCGATCAGAATATAAATTAAAAGGCACTTGCCTGATATCAAAGTAGTTAAAACTTTTGACAGCTACGAGCAGCAACGTTTACTCTCAGGCGGATAGGAGCAAAGAGAGGACTCTCTTTGGCGACATACCCTTATGTAGAAATCCGACATGACTCATGAAGCCAGCTGTCCTCCGCCAACCAGATATCCTTAACAATGACCCTTTCTCGTCTTACATAAATCTAATTATGCATGCTGCATAATTGGTGGCTTTTATGTATGTGAATTCTATTTCAATCCATAGGGTGAAGCTACACTTAAATGATCCAAGGCATTAATGTTTGATGAGGACAATCAGAACTGCGAAAGTGGAACCCTGGTTTATATGTATTTGTGACTTTGTTAGAGGCCATCGAGTTTTAACTTTTTGAAAATGAATTTACAAGAGCTAGTGAAAAGTTACTGGGCAGCAAAATTTGACTTGTTACTGGCAAGTCGACGGTCAAGTTAAAAAGTAAAAGTCCAGTACCGTACATTTACTACAGTCAACATACTCGCAATACTAATAGAGATAAGCTTCTTTGATGGTATTGTTAATAGCTATAGTCTACTAAAATGTTTCGATTTTTTTCACCTGAAGATAATGACTTCTCAGAGGTCAAAAAGTCAATTTTTGTGTGCATAAAACATGTATGATCACTTATTAACTGTTTGACACTTCCATTTCCTCGCTGTTTTGTACTTTGTATCATTATTTGAAAACTAAGGATAGGACAGATAAAGCCGTTTTAACATTGATAGTTCCTGTTACTCAAAGGAACGCTAGTGAATTTGATGTACACCGTGAGAATGCGTTATGACAATTTACGTAACCAATGACTTTGTGTTAATTGTAGTCTTCACCAGGGAAAAGATTTGTTGCTGTATTTGGATTTATCGACAGCAGAATATTGCTGTAGGGAATAAAGGTAACTTCCAAGCGCGAGAGGTCCCTTCTTTTGAACAGACGTTAAGAACTGATTTTCCTTCACAATTCTTTATTATTTGTGTATAGACTATTACAGACTCCCCTTATGACTGCCAATGATGTACGTGAAGTATAGTTAAGACTTGCTTTATGGTCCCATAGCGTACAATATCCGAAAAATGATGCGTGTAAAATGCCTTCAAGATCGACTAACTTTACGACCTTTTACAATACACGTAAAATTAAATATCGTAAAGTTCTTTACGATTCCTGATGCACGCGTAAAATATTGTAAAGGCTTGTTTTACGATATTTTACAAAGCAATTAAAACGTCGTAAAGAATTCCTTTTCAACATTTTACGACGTGCGTAAAGATAATGATTTTAGTCTCTCTACGCACTCTTTATGCACTATCGTTTCTGTGCGTAAAGAAGTTCTTTACGCACTTGTAAAGAGGTACGTATAGCCCCGTAAAGTGACTCTTTACGCAATCTTTAGGGAATCTTTTCAGATGCGTAAATTTAAAATTTCATGCTGTGTATTTTCTCAGAAGCAGGCTCATGAAATTCCATAATTGATTTTAAAGTCAGACCAAGGCAACTTTCTACTGTTTATAACAACCATATAACAACCATTAATTACTAACTACTTAATAACCAAGAGTGAGGTCGTTACGGGAAAATCTCAAACTGAGGCCTTGCCATATTGACTGAAGGATAGTGAGATCATTAAATGGTAGCCAGGGTTTGAGATTTTCCCATAATGACCGAACGGTTGAGGTTATTAAGTTGTTTATTTTATGGCACTAACAACAAAACTAAAGATGGTACAAGCCCATGCATAATTGGCCTGTGTGCATTATATTGCGGGAGAATAATGCTCTAAAATTCACTGACAATTAGCCAATCAGAGAGCACGTTATATTGCCTACAAACACAAGCCTTATAATAATGGGGTTTCATACATGTATCTTACCATGTGCATAATCCCCCGGCCTTTCCAAGTGGCCTAATATAAACTTTATACTGATTACCTACTGATTACAAAAGCAGTTACACTGTAGTGCAGTTGTTTCACTAAATAAGATAAAGAAATAAGTTCATCCTGTGAGGTTTGCTTTAGCAGTCTTAAATTGAAATTTCCTGTAATTTCTGGACTAACGAAAAACCAAAGCAAGTACCTGCAAGAACAGTTATTAACAGCAAATACCTAATGCGTCTAAATTGTCAATATAAATCCAAATGCTAGATCAAACCTGATCGAGGTGGACTTCCTCTTGGTGTATAAGCAAATGTACAAGAGATAAGACGAATTACAAAAATTCCTGAAAATGTCACTTAATGTATAATTTTGGGTAAAGGAATCATGTCCATTACTTGTCACATGTGGATACTTTAGATATCAACTGGAAATATATTTTTCATGTTGCATCAGAACAGTTTGCAGCAAAATAATTCAATATATCCGTTGGAGATAAATACTCATATGAGGGTGCAATGTCCATTTTAAAGGATAACAAGAATAATTAAAGCAAGTTCAATGAATAAACTGCTTTATTATAGATATTGGAAGACACAGTGCTGCAGATCCAAGTTATTTTAACAGCTTGATAATACAATCTAGCAAATCAGTCAATGTAAGTGTTACTTGGTTTCGTCACTTATCTACTGGAAGGTTGAGCTCTCACCTGCGCCTGATGGAGAATGATTGTTTTGGCCTACAAGTACCTACATGTACATGTACTGTTGAAACCATTTTGGGTAGATTTAGTAACTGTATTTTATTGTTCATTGGTCATTTCTTTTATTTTATTTGATGGCTCCTAAAGGAGCCGTTTGTTTGTGTAACGAAGAATATTTACTCGAAAAATGCCAAGTCCAACTCTGTAATGGAAGGATCCATTACCATCTGCCTCAGGGAAGTGCTTCCGTATTGCCAACACAACTCATGTAGGAATGATCAGGGTTTCAAATTTAGCCGGCGCCGGGCGCAAGTCACCGGCTACTTCAAGTATTTGCGCCGTGTACTTTTCGTAGTCCAAATTTTAAGAGCGTGTCCGTGTAAGAAACCGACCACTCAAATTTTCGTGGAAAATGGATTGCCTTCATTTTTTCTACACAAGTCAAACAACATATGCAATGAACGAAAATGCCCTTTATTTCGATAGATTCGCTTTTTTAATTTTTTGAGGAATTTTTTTTTGTAGGCACCCCGAAAACTACACAAACCGGAAATTGAAACCCCAAAAATTGGGGGTTACGTTATGCTTGCTCAAACTTTGCACATTTGATAAAACGACCTAATTCTTTCAGAATTACTGCATAATTCTTTCTTCTTTCCACACAACTAAAAACTATCTGCTTATCTTTAACGCAAGCAAAGTTATGACGTCTTAACGTGATCCGCTTAAAGATGTCTTTGCCATCTTTGCTGACATAGCCTCCAAACAAACAGATTTTTTTCAAAAGTGGGACCTCTTCATGAATGATGACTGTTATCACCGTAATGTACTAGGCCTGAGCTACAATTATCTGTATTAAAAGTTGTGGGCATTCATAATTTTGATACGCAAAAAATTCGACAAAGTAGCGGAAATTTCAACAATTTGTGTGGAAATGACGAATCTCATCCGTTGACTAAAATGCGGTTTTGAGTTTCTCAGCGAACTTTTAGACATTACCTGAGTAGATTTATTGAGTTTTAACGCTTGGAGAACTCGATGAGACTTATTTAACGCCAAAATATCGAGAAATATCTCAAGCCTCACGTTTCTTTTGACTGACCACTACCGATCGTCATCACGACCGTTCCGTCACGCATCACGCATTCTTGGTTGAAGAAGGCGTTGATTTAAAATGTCTTATCCCCATAGAAATGAGCAGCCTTTTATGATTATTTCATACTTTTTCAACACCTTTTCCTTTTATTTTCTTGTTTCTTTTTATAAGATTGCTGTAATATTAATTTTAGTTGAGTCATCGCCGAAGCCGGTAGTGTAAACAGTTGGGGTCAATGTCAACAACATTCGTTCGCTAACTCACATAATTTGACCGTTCGGGAGACTCTTTTCCGCTAATAATTAAAGTTGCTAATAAATCAGGAGAGCTCATAGAGAGATTTTTACCCTAGCTGATATCCGAAATAGACCTTTTTACGGATACCATGCCTTTCCGATGCTTCTAATTAAACAACAAATATGCCTAAGACACCGCTTGATTTGACGCCGCGTAAATCGAGTAACATGATACTGTGTGCGAAGTCTCACCAAGACAAGTATTCGTATCAGACTCATAAAAGTATGGCATCCCAGTCTTGCCAATTTTTAAAAAATTATAGGGCATACTAGATTAAGACAGAGTTTCCTCTTCATAGTATTCTTAGAGAAACCAATTTTGACACCTGAATTACCCGGACACGCAGTTTTGTGCAATTCGCAAACGATTTCCCTGGAAGCATTGCACAGCTAAATCCACTACTTTTAAAAATTTTAAATATTTTTAAACTTCCACACGGTCGTTTTGCTTTCCTGCCAAAGTTTTACAAGGGAGATATAACCAAGTATCAGGCACATCCACGTGCTATTGTCTAAAATGGGGCTCGCGGCATTGCTTTTTGGTTTGATGTTTACGGAAATATCAATTTTATTGCTTCATTACTCTGGTAATAAAAGTCATTCTTAACATGCAGTGATTCAAGGTTTAAGCTAGGGTTGTGCGAGTGACCGTCCAGTAGCAAATGTGGGGCCACATGACCTATTCCACTAGGGGGTCTGGGGTTTCATGCCTCCGAAAACATTTTCCAAAATTGAAGCAATTTTTGGTGCGTTTACCACGATTTTCAGCCGAAACATTTATAAAATGCATCGTTTGGACTTGAACAATGATAATGCGTCGTTTACTTAGCTAGCCAATAACCTAAACTAGATTGAAAAAGCCCATACTAAACACACATTTGTGTTAACACTTCCATGGGTGTCTGCCGGATTACGACGTTTCTTGGCGGTCATCTTAGGAGAAGTGTATAGGTGTACACCTCTGTAGCCACAATCGTCATTTATAAATGTCAGTTGTGAAATCACTCCAATATTTCGAGGCTTTTAAACTGACACGGTATGTGGGCTGTTTGTAGCGCACGCTTTTTCACAATCACTTTTAAGCCATGGTTCTCCACAACAGTTTTTCTGCAAGGGTGTTTGGCTATCATTGTCCAAGGTGAGGTTGCTACACACGAAATGTATCAGACTTGAAAGGGAAAATGTCCGTTTTCTTTATCGTAGAGAATTCCACCAGGACCAAGAAATTAAAACTGCCGTACTGAAGTGGCTGCCAAAGCCGTTTAAGGCCTGAGTCAGGAATGTAAAGTAGAATTATGGTTGGGCGGCTATATCTCTTGTTCTACTGATTTGTTTTAACAAGCTGAACTTTTTCCTAATTATAAAGCTCGACGTCCTGCCTTGCCTTAACAAATTTTTCTGAACACGTGACATGCTACGTAATCATTTGTTAAAATTTGGTAAATCGGCGAATTGGTGGTGAATCTATCATATTGATCATTAAAATATAGATAGGACCCTGCGCGCTCTCTGATTGGTCAAAAACCCACGTTTTATCAGAGTATAAAACATAGAAAAGGCGTGTTATATTGTTTTGCGCGCGTAAAATCTATATTTTAAAGCAAATAAAGAAGCCTAAGCCGTGTATTACATTGTGATAAAACACTCCGGTCATTCGAGAACACTCGAGAAATGTAGAAAACACTCGCCTGCGGCTCGTGTTTTCATCATTTCCCTCGTGTTCTCAAATGACCATCGTGTTTTATCACAGTGTAATACACGGCTTAGGCCCGTTTCAAACGCCGTGCTAAAGTCGTGCCGAACTCAATTCATTATTTAGGTTCGACTTTGGCGCGGCTGTAGCACGGCGTTTGAAACCATTTAAGAATTAGGTTCGACTCTGCCGTGTAGCACGGCAAGCTCTGTCGTGCTACCCGACTTTGGCACGGCATGGTTTCAAACGGCGTGCTATTGCCGTGCCGAACTAAATAAGTAAATAACTAAAATTATCATTTTGGATTTATCCGTTGGACCGCTGGTTCGTAATATCGTCTCTTTTCTAAACGCCCAGTGAATTCCCAGTGAGTGAATTAAGCTTGACGATGGCTCGACGTTTGAAACCAAGTCGTGCCAATGTCGTGCTACAGTCGAGCCAAATTGAATTTAGTTCGGCACGACTTTAGCACGGCGTCTGAAACGGGCCTTAGGCTTCTTTATTTGTTAAATAAATAAGCCATTTCGATGAAAATTTAAATTATCTGCCTTGCTGTGTTTTCATTTTTAGCAGATATAAATGATCAAAAGCCGTCGAATTTTGTTAAAAAACACCTTTCACCCTATAATTTTTTGCTGCGAAAAGAGGGACGGTCATTCCAAACGTGAGAGGATGAAAATAATTGCCCTGCATCTAAAATGCGCGTTTGTTGGATGATATTACTAAAAACCGCTACCAATTCCTCAAATAACGGTTATTTTCCGCTAAGCCTCACGTGACATGTCACGTGACCTGTCAGAAGTACCAATTCTACTTTGAAATTTTCAGGACGTTAAAATCTTACTGTGTGCTAAATCTGGTTCCATTGCCATTTATACTTTTAGAAATATAATCAATAGATTATTTTCACCAGTAAAAGCCTTTGACCCAGGCCTTAAACTACATGAGTCAGGTGGGTACAGTTTGTGAGCCCGACAATGTAATTTATTACTCTGCTGGAATTTTTTTTTTGTCACTTCGTCTTTGCGCATTTTTTTCAGTCATCCTCCCTGGCATGAATACTTTTTCTCCCCACACTCCTCCCTCATCACATTTCTAATGGTCCGTCCCTTTCGAAAACTATTATTGCAAGATTTTACTTAAAGGCTCTTTTGACGTCGCTCAACGTGGCCTTTGTGCCAATATCTCGTTCACGTTTCAAGCAACGCCAAATCCCTCCACTTAGAACATTAAGTAAATTTTTGGGGGATTTTTGGGCATTTCGTGAAAGAGATATTTTTTCTTGAAAGATAGATTAAATTGAGGAAAATATGAAATGTTGAAGATTTGATGGATTTGGAAAATTGAAATTTAAAGTGAAGAATTAATAGACCGGCGGACACCAAACAGTCCCCTACCAACCTGGCGCTCTTTTTTGAGGGGGTCAACTGTCTGGTAGTGTTCCCAACCCATTTTAATCTTAACAATTCCTTTTTAAAACTACTTCAAATTTCACTCCTAATCAGGTAGAATCCCCCCTTAAGTTAATTTGATTTGATTGCAATCGTGCCAACAGCCAGGTTATGAAGTAATTTCATGTAAAGTTAGGTACGATTTTGCGATTTTTGCACCATCATCTTTTGGTGCAGATAAACATTGTAATTCGGCATGTAATCGCGGGAAATGTTTTAGATCTCTCGCTTTCTGGTGAACATACTTCCGGGAATTTTCTCAGTTGTGGTTTTCACTTTTTTCCCCTCTCCCTTCGCCAAACAGATCAGTCTAAAAGCGTCCTTGCGCTAAGAAATATCATATCGCCTTGCACTAAAATACCTCAATAGGCTCAACTAATTTATTACTAATTGAAATTCATGAAAAGAAACTCACTAAAGAAATGTCAAATGTGAGTAGTGAACAAATGGTGTTGACATTGACCGCAAGTGTTTACACTACCGACCTTAGCTATATCACAACCAAAATTAGAGCACGCTTGTAAGAACCAAGATACATGTAATGAAAAGACAAGGTGTTGAAAACGTATAATATAATCTAACAAGGCTGCCCATTTCTTTGGGAATACGAGATTTTAAATCAACCCCTGCTTCAACTAAGAATGCGTGATGCGTGACGG
>JAHPZR010050206.1:17500-20000 GCA_019787425.1 Platygyra sinensis | reverse complement strand
TTGTCTGCCAATATTTTGTAGCTATATTTTGCTACAAAACACACAAAAAAACTGTTTATCTTTAACTTACGCAACCGATTTGAAATGCTTTCGAAACAGTTCAGTTTTACACTGGACTTCAAGTAACTTGGGTACTGTACTCATGCAAATGTAAAAGCATATCGTACCATTTTTGTAAAACTTTGAAAGCAACTAATTTTACAAAGTTTTTCAACACTTAACCCCTGCTAATAAGTGAACAATGGCGTTCAACAAAATCAGTTAGGGGTACAAAAATGCACGGGGATAAACTTTATTTAATCAAGGCACTCTGATTTTCAAAATTTTCCCAGGGAAGCTCCCCATTCCTCTCTGCAGAAGGTTGCCGTTATCGCGATGAGATAGTGCTTCGGCTACTTTACAATTTCCTCCTGCTACTTTTTTTCAATTTGAAAACCCTGATGATCTTTCTTCTTTTCCTTCCAAGCCTTCCATAAACCCACCATATATATTGACGTTCTGGCTCAAAACAGTAAGGCTGAAGTTCAGCCATGTCAAGAAAAACCTGAAAGCGTACTACACTGAGCTGCAATTCGTTGGTAAACATGACGTCATGCTTAGCGGCCTGGCCGTTGAGCACTTTTCTCAAAATGGCGGCTGTCAAATGCCAAATTTTGAGTTTCTTTGGAGACTAATTTTTCGGGAAAGAATGCACTTTAGAAGCTGAAACTTCGGTAAGTAACTTAACTCAATATAAACGTTTTATTGGTGATGACAAAAAATATGCTTTTTGGAGCGACCTACTCCTTTAAGAAAGGGCAACGTTTAGGCCCTACTTAAATTGCTTTAATATTTCGGGATAGGGCTAGGGTGACCTGTTATGGATGTATCAGTTATGAAGGCAAATGTATATTTAAAATCTTTGGGTCTGTGGCCGAAATCCGGGGTAGTGTAGTGGTTAGGGAAAGAACATACATAGCAAGTGAAAGGTCCAAGTTCAATTCTGGGTTAAAAATTCTTACTTTTTTAATAAGGAAGACTTTCTATACCAGTTTTTTCTAAATTTTTTAAGTGTCTTAAAAATGGCAATGACCGTTTGCAAAAGGGAAATAGTCGGTGATGACGTAATAACAATTACACAATGGACAAAGAAAGTAGTAAACTAATGCAAAAAACCAAATGAATAGTACAGTCCATTTGTCAGGGCGTATTTAATCTGATAATGCATGGAGGACGTGTTGGTAAGAACAGCAATCACACTACTCGCCTGCGGCTAATAGTATGCATGTACTGACTGTTCTTTGTTCTTCAGTACCACTGTTTGCCGTCATCTGTGCGTTATCAGCATATACACGTAATGTCAAATAGAATCTGTTTGCTTTTGTTAAATGAAACCAAAAGTTACTGACAGCACTGAATGTGACAGGAGTGGTGCTGTTTTGTAAGCTTAAAAGGTTTCACACAAATGGCAAGAACGTCTTGACAACAAGTTTGGCAACACGTTTGATCCTTGGGCAAATAAGAGAGAACATGTGATTCTTCTAAAGACGTTCTTATTTCCACCTGTTGCCCTCATAATCTTACTCTGTGGAACTAGACGTCATTTGAAATTTGCTGGCTTTTCATGATCATGTATCAAGTATGTTCTAACTGTCACAATGATATTTTACAGAAGTAACCTTGTGACCAGTCCCAGTTCAGCAAGTGCCTTTTGGCCTTGGAATTTGTTTATGTGCGGGACAAAATAGTCGGAAACCTTTCATACTTCCAACAGACCAGTATTGTTTAGTTGTGCAGAACATGCAACAAATCAAAGACAACAAAAACATCATATTTAATATTAAGAAGAAATGCCAGTCACTGGTGATAAGTACCCCTTTATACGTTTAGACTAGCTTTCACTTACGTTTTGGTTCACTTTCTAAGAAAACCAGCGATATGACTTGATGTTTAGTAACAATTCTGGGTTTTTTTAAGAGAGGTCATAAAGGATTTGGTGAGAACGATATTTCCTACAATCAACTACAATGGCATCAAAAAATACCATCGTACAATGTTAAACACATAGCTTGAAAAGGGAAACAACAAAGCATTTACATCAAAACACACCTGAAACCGTGCAAGGCTTTTTCTGAGGAGTTTCTTGGTTCCATAACTGTGTTTGTCATAGAGAAATTTTACTTCTGTTGCCCCTGCATCCTCTGCATTCTGAATGAGCTCCTGAAAAAAACAAACAAACAAACAAACAGATGAACATAATTCTGAAATCGTCAACTGCATCATCACGGCTTCACTTTCCGAAATTTGATATTCAAGTGTTGTGCGTACAGTTGGAGAGTTTTGGATTGGCAAGTCCGCCAAGATTTTAACTCTCCCGCTAGCTCCTCCGTTATGACTTTTCAAAAGGAAGAGAAGAGGTTTTAAGGACACTGCCGATCGGGACTATGTTTGTTTATTAAAATCGATACTCATCGCAATAATTAAAAAAATATATAAAATTAAGAGGTAGGTTAGAAGTTGG
>JAHPZR010050206.1:0-12500 GCA_019787425.1 Platygyra sinensis | reverse complement strand
TTCAAGCAGGAAATAAGATCACAAAAAAGTGCAGCTGTCAGTGGCGGATACAGACCTTGAGCTGAAAGAGGGGGATGGGGGTGGTTTGGTTCTCCTGCCAGGTTTTTTTTCTTCTGTCGAGTTCTTTTTACCAACAATAAGGGTGCCCAGGCCCACTGTACCATAGCCTAAGCTTTTCTTGGCATTCTGTGTTAGTTAGGTCCCAAACTCTATATTGGTAAAATAGGTAGGTAAAGTCTGCATACGAGCCAAGTGGCCCATCAGGCCGGAGCTTATCCGGTTTCCTTAGCATGAAGCGACTAAGAGTATTTCTACTCCCTCCTGGATGGGATGCTATTCCATCGCAGGGTTACTCCCGAACATTAATTTTGCCGGTACTCATTTATACACCTGGGTGGAGAGAGGCACCGTGAGAGTAAAGTGTTTGCCTAAGAACACAACACAATGTCCCTAGATCCAGGGACAGGGCTCGAACCTGGAACACTTGATCTGGAGACGAGCACACTAACCATGAGGCCACTGCACCTCCCACAAACTCCATATTGCACCTACATCAAAATTACTATCGGCAGTATACCACATACAATGCGTGAAAAGAGGTTTTACTTCAGAGAACAGAAAGGCATTTCTATTTTCAGAATGACCTCCTATGATACTAGAATATAGTGTATTTAACTGATTCAACTGATCTTCATCTAAATGTAATCATCTAAATGCGAGTGCAAGTGGGGATTTATGCATCAGTCGATTCCAGTAATAGCCATACCTCCCCTGGGACAACTTCTGCGCCAACCGGGGGGGGGGGATGTCCTGTGTGAGAGCAAAATGTAAGGCAAATACTTATCTTTGCGCCTGGGCTACTCTGGAAAATAACACTGCTCAAAATTTCATAAATAATAATAAAAGGTTTGTATTAAACAATACTCTGTGTTGGTCTATGCCGTTTGGCTTCCTACCGTTGCTTGCCACATTGTGTAAAAATTTTCCCTGGCAATACTTCCGATAGCTATTATTTTTAATATTATTTTGTTAAAGTGCCTATGAAGTAAAAAAAGTAATTGCTGCTTATTTGAAAGGCTTTTCAAAGTAAAGAAGAACGGCGTTTTTTTTTTTGGAACATCTTTCTTTGTTTTAGAGATATTCAAGTTTTTTGTACTATGCACTCAATCAAGAATATCTCTAGAAATATTAAGGCACCAGAAATGTACATCACAAAACAAACAAAATGACACCTGTCATGCCATTGCCATGACAACAGTTATGCCCCTGGTCCTGTTTTAATGAACACTAAAATTCTCAGATTATTTCTTATAAAGATCATTAACTCTCAAAATTCTAATGGGGAGAGTTAAGACAATAATGGAATCATGTGTATTCCGAGCAAGACCCTCTGTCCCACTTAAGCAGGTTCGATAAGCTGAAAGGGACTAAAATGTTTCATCTCCATTGAAGGCAGTCTGCTTGAGCAGCGCTACGATCACCCTGTTAGGACGCTGGTTTTGAAAGATATTATTCGCTTCAAAATACACACTATCATTATCGTGATTGAAGGTTCTGACTTCACTCCTGGTCATCGGGTACACTGCTTTCTTAGAAAAATTTTTTTGAAACTGGTTAAGCAGACCTCTGTACACGGAGGGTAACACCTTGACTTGGTTCAGGAACAACGTAATTTTGAGATCGTCGGCTGTGATGTCCCTAATGTGTCTACCTCCACCATGTTTTTGACTTCAGATTTCACGACTGTTCAAGTACATCTGGAAATGCATTTCCACGCCTGGCACAAGTAGTTTGCTTAGATGAAACACTTCTAGGTAAGGTTTAAACCTAAACACCACTTTTTTACCGCCGTTAAACGGTTTAATGGATTTGACCCAATTTTGCTCATCTTGCGAGAGTGCTTTGAAATCATCATGACCAGGGTTTTGTTGATTGGCGGTCAGAAGAGGTTGGAAAGGTCCAAAATGCAGAATGGGTAAATAATCCAATGAGCTTCAGTTTATGCGAGCTCTCGTGGCGTTCGGATCTCTGACCAGGCGACCGAAGATACGCTTAAAGCGGAATTTCGCTCATATTTTCGATATAAATGCTAGACATCGAACGTTCTTCTGCCCCACAATTCTCTGGATTACCTTACCTTCACATCGTGATCGATGAAGACAACAAAATCATGGCTTTTTCTTATCGAGTCCCAGAGTAAAGATGAGCCCATGCGCGATTGACCGATCAATCGAGATCCTACAAACGCAGATAGATGTTTACAACTATTTCCTCTACATATCCTGCCACTTTGTAACGTATGGCAACACTTGAATACCTGTGCCTCCCGAGTAATGCAGGTTTACGCTTCTCATCGAATTGCCTTGAATAAGTCGCGACTGAGAATTTTACCTCACCTAAGCTTGAATGCAAATTGCTTATATTTACTTCAGGTTGTCTGTTGTCTACATTTAATTATACGTTTATGGCTCAAATGTTCTACTTTTATTATTATTTTACAGTGAACTCAAGAAACACTGTTTATGCACTGTGCTAACATGTCGTATGTATCATTGCCTGAGATATAGTTATTATCAACAGAAGTTAGTAACATTAAGGACTGTGCAAGGAGTTTACTAGTAAAGATCTGTTTGAGAGTAAAGATAATTTTTTTTTTCAGAGATGTCATAGTTACTAGTGTGTAAGCTTTTGCAATACTGTACCTAAATCTGGTCATGGAAACCCTACATGTACATTCATGTCATAATGATGTGAGGTAGTGCACAATTTTAGGTATACCCTTTTCCTTGGATCATTTACATTGTTGTAAACTGACATATTCCCCATGACTCAAAAAATTGCAAAGTCAATCAAGCAAGTTACAAAAAGTCAAGGTGACCAAATCAATGGGCATTTAACTAGGGGAGAGTTACCCGGGTATGACAAGAATTGTATGTTTTGTTAAATGCAGTTAAGCTTGGGCAGCCTCTGGCAGTCAAACAGCCCAGATTTCAAAATATTATGTCTTTAATGTTGAAACCAAGTTGAGACTAGGCTGCCATACTGCACAAATGTTTTAAAGTGGTCACTACTCTTCTAAATAAAAACCTTGATCTGTCCTTGGAGAGAACAGAACATGAAATGAAAAAAAAATTGGCTGATAAATTCTCCGCAATCAGTGACCAGCATTCTCATATTCAAGGCCAAATAATTATATATATAGAAAAAAAAGACAACATTAGGTTCATCACTTTACCTGTATTTCAGGATTCTAAATTGATTTTTGTGTCTAGTTTTACCTAAGAAATTATAGCCTTTTGAAAGGAACCTATTGTAATGCAATGTTTGACCATTACTGACTGTGGACTGGGTTCCCATTGTCTTTGCTTCATGCTATAAAGTCAATGCAGAATACGTCATCATAATGATTAATAGTTTTGAGATTTTAACAGTGTTTGAAAATAAAAACTTGAGATGACTATTGTTAAGTGCTCATGTGGGGTCTTGATTGCCTTGACAATTTGGGCTAGCCTTTTAGGAAAACATCCATTTCCATTCAGTAATTCTGGGCAACCAGACAAGTATTGATTTCAAACCTGGCCTTGTACAAATATGAGGTACAGTACATGTAGGTACTTAACACATGCACTTGCGCAAAACAATTGGCAACAAACAAATATCCCCACATTACAGAAACAAAACAATCCAGAGCAATCTTTAATTGAAGTATGTTATCAACATTTATTTTACAGCCTGAAGGTGGCAGTCAAGAAATGCATCATAGAATATTACATTAAACAACCTTATATGCTAATAATTTGGGCCACATTTTTCCAAAACATGAAAGTAAATAATTGATATCGGAAGCTCTTTCCTTCTCATAAAGGCGAGCTCATCAAGTATAGTCAAAGCTACATTGTAGAGACAGCATATGAATAGGGGCTGTCTCTTTTCATTCCACAGCTCCTGGTTACAACACTGCTTATGAATTAACATCCATGGTAATCATTTCTTTATCAATTGTGTATACTCTGATACCTGTTGAGAAGAATTGCAAAGAAACATTGACCTATGTGTACAAGAACTTTTAAATATCACAGAAACAACAAATGAATTGCTTGAACAACTGGATGATTTGTTGTTAATTTTCCCTCATCATAAAGAGGCAACTTTTCCCTGAATTAACGTTAACCTGTAAAAATTCAGCAATCTACCAGGCAATAGACATAAAAATATTAACATCAATGCAACCTAACAACCGCAAGGAAAATAAAGCGAGTTATCGGATACAAATACCACGAAAACAACTAGGTTTCCCTCAGTGTCTGGGGGTTGTGCTGTCCTATTTACCGCCAAAAAATCTCAAACTTTAGACGAATACATGTACACAGATGTATAGCAGGAAAAGAGGTGCGACATCCTAAAAACAAACTATAACTATTCTTGGTTGAAAACTCCATTGGTTCGGAACAAGAAATAATTCATTATGTGATTTTACCTGGTAAAACGAAGAAAAGTAGTTAAATTTGCTTTTCTTGAACCAGGAGATTACGCGGACTGCACGCACAATTTCGCGGGTTCTTCGTGACATTTCATAACGTGAGAGGCAAATGGTGGCAAAAATTCACCAACTTCAACATCGTATAATTCACTAACCACAGGGGCGCTTAGGGGCGCCTGATCATTTTCTATTAGGAAATTAACTTACTTTGGAATGGATATTAATTTTGAAGTCTGACAAGTTAGGGTTTGGAGAGAAATTGACAAAATGTAACATCAACTCAAATTTCACGAAGCGTAACAAAGGCCGACAGTGAAGCACGGAAGTCAAGTCCTAACTTGTCTTAGAAATAAATTATAGAGTCAAAAAGTTTCCAGCAACTATCCCAGTACCAACTCGAACTTGTCCTGTGGGTTTGAAATCGCAAAGCTAAAAACAAGTAGGTAAAAATAATCAATATTGATACTCACTTCTTCCTAGAAGCCCGCCATGTTGATTTCATGCCCACGATAAACGAGCGTTCGTGATTCGCTAATACGACCAACCATGATACCTTTCAGACCGTGTCCAACCTCCTCTGATTGGCGGTTAATGCTGTTCCGCTAGCATCATGGCAATTAAGACCGTTAAACCAACCCTCTGGCCTCAGGTTAGTTTCACTGTCGTCTCTGTCATTGTGAATCACTGTACCAATGAAAGCTTTGTGGTGGTACGTGTCGGTTTGAGGACTGATCAGAGTGCCATTCAAATGCGTGTTGATTTGTTTGAACAACGCGTGAATAAAATTGTCACATGTGGTCACCAACGTGTCATTAGAAATGTTACCAGCATTGTCCAGTTTGAGCTGCAGTTCGACTTTAAAGTAACTTCTTGTTAAATTGATAAAATCATCTTGCGCAGCGATTTGAAATTCAATGGGGTGGATACCCGTCGTGAAAGGGTTGGTACCCCCACTGGTCGAAAAATGATGTATATCATACCGTTTGAGTAATTGTGCAAATGTTTTATTATAAAATTCTTTCCCGTCATCTGTTTGTAATTGTATTGGTTTTCTGCCTTGCTTCAAAATCTTTTCAAACGCCTCCATCACTGCTTGTCCCGTTTTGTTTTTTAAAGGCTCGACCCACGCGTACTTGGAGAAGACATCCACCACAGTTAGTAAATACTTGTAACCTCTGTTTTGTTTGGTATGTTAATAACCTCAATAAGATCGACTACCCACTGTTCATCTTTTGTAAACACTTTGACAGGGAGTGTAGGAAAATGGTGTCTCCGTGGTTTGTGTAAGGTATAGCCCAATTCTTTTTCCAGGATTTGTTTTGCTTTTTTGACACTGATGCCTTGACTCTCAGCAAAACGTGCCACACCTCCATAGCTCGCAAGGTTTTCAGGGTCGTGGTACTGAGCGAAGACTTTAGCTGACATAGTTGATTAATACACTTGGCCCACAGGTGGGAACGGTTGAGTTTGACGTGTAAATACTGTTCATATGCGTTGGGTTGTTGTTCTAGCCATAATATATACACCATACACCGTAACACGTTTTCATGCACCTTTGTATCGTCAAACACTTGTAAGACGTCGGGGTCATATAAAAAAGGAATTTTAACATCGGGTCCATATATTTGATGTAAATGTTTACAGGTGCTCAAGAGCCCTTCCCAAGTCCATTCAACACAAGCCGTCGTAATCAAATGACACACATTTTACCATTTCAACATTTTTATTTCAGTTTACATAATGATGCCAGAAAAACTGGTTTTTCCAGCAATCGCATTCATAGACAAAACCTAGCGTGACCTGTTCTAAGTTTAAGCACAGTTTTTCATAACCACCTTTGGCTTGCGGCTTGAGTCAACAACTTTGGGTTAGTAATGACATTCATGTCCAACATGCGTTCGGCCAGCTGTTCTCCAAAGATGACCGGTTTCAGCAACGTTTGGATAGCTTGTTTTTCTTCTTTTAGCAGGAGTGAGCAGTTGGTTAGAATACAGCTGTGTCTGGCTACCAGGTGGGGTGTGTCACAGGGTTTGAATTTGAAGTAATAGGTTTCAGGATTGTACTGCACAAGGTACCACGGCTGGTCAAACAGGTAAACGTGCTCATTGTATTTGACCATTTCCAGTATTATACCTCCCCAATCCAGTCTACGTCGCAGCAACATGGTTTAGTGTAAACATTGTTTCTCGCTGTAACTGCTCACGAGTTGTTGTAGTTGGAGGAGTTGGTCATCCAATAGAAACACGTTGACATGCTTGTCTTCAGGCACATGATTGTCAAAGGGTTTCACCTCAATGTTGGTCTGGCTGGCAATCAGCTCCCTCACTTGATTCGAGTTCATGTAAATATTCATATTGCTGTTTGGCTAGTTGAATATAGAGTAAGAATGTCTGCAAAGCCTCTTCGATTTCTTGGAAATTACGTTCAATGCCGTAACTGTCGAGTTGGGTTCGTTCTACAGCACTCACAACAGCTTTCAAATAAGGTACAGCGAGTCTAGTCAACTGCCAAGCTTTCATGGTTCAACTAAAACTTTTAGCGTGTTTGTGTTTGTAATATACTCTAAAACAGCCAATCAGTGATCAGTGTAAGCAACCTTGTCTAAACATGCCTAGCTTATGAATCAATCAACGTTCAGTGTAAGCGTCTTATGACATCATGGTTTATTTGTATGAACCAGGCAACAACAACTTTGAGCGATCTTGTCTAAACTTGCCTTGTTTTACAAACCAATCGGTGTTCATTTTGAGCATTACTTTTTCAGAAAAACCAATCAGCGTTAAGTGTAAGCGTCTTATGATATCATTTTCTAGTTTTATAAACCAATCAGTGTTCAGTTTGAGCATACAGTAAGAGCTACTTAAAGGCTTGTTCTTGGCAAAGTTTATCAGTTCAGATGTCTAGTCTAGTCTCAGTCAGCCTTAAGAATTTTTCAAAGGATGGCAGAAGAAGAACAAACTATCCCTCTCCCAAACGTTCCTATTGAGGACAAGAAAAGAAAACGTAACACGCCCAAGAAAGTGCCGAAGCAGCCAAGAAGCTAGAAAGAACTTAACATTGGAATTACCCAAAGGTACAGTCCCCTTTGACGACATTGTTTTAATGAAAGTGGGAGACAAACACAAGATGGTTTTACTTAAAGGTTACTCACGCCCTAACAGTGCTTTTTACAAGAAACGTCGACTGCAAAAACTAACCATGCATCTAAAACATTTGCAAAGAAAATTAACGCCTCGTCAACTTAAAATACAGCAACATGTGCGACACGTTACTTAAAGTAAACTCTGTTTTGTTTTATAGACATTAAAGTGGAGCCTGTGGAGACATCAGAGCATATAGAATTTGATGTTGATGTGTTCTTGGATGCTATTCCCAAACCTCCTGGCAAAACAGAGCCCCAGTGCCCGCGCTGTTTGGTGGATATGACATTTGGTTCTATCCAACATGAAGATGGAAGTACATTTGACTATTACCGCTGCCCTATGAAACGCTTCAACACGAAATGTTACATCACCACTAGCAAAGAAAATCTGGCAGAGTACTTAAAAGCTGTGGAGGCACAAACCCACCCTGTCTATGCTACCATTCCCCCCGAGAGATTCAAGTGTTGATGCAATTTATCTATGATCTTAGCAATGTCAAAGTCGGAACAAAATCCATGTCGCTTGTATCTCAAGTGTCCCAAGCGCTCATGCAAGCTGTTTCAATGGATCAATGAGCCCCACAGAGGACTCGCTTTTCAAATACTACAGGCACAAGATTTCTTGTAAAACTGTTTACTACATCAATAAAAAGATGAAATCACACTTGTCTTATTGTTCTAAAGAGTCATATGTGTTAGTAGAGCATCAGACTTTTAATCTGAGGGTCATGGGTTCAAGTCTTATGTCTTACTGTTCTAAACTGAGTCTGAATATTCAAAATTTAAAAAGATAGATTTTATACAAAATAAAAAGATGAAAAAAATGAAAAAAGATGAAAAAGGATGGATTTAATGATAAAAAAAATCGATTCACATAAATTTTCAGACTTAAAAAGTGGTCTATTCTTAACGTAAACTTTACAAGCAGGACATGTTATCACTCCTAGTGAGGATAGCCCAAGATGATCCTAGTAAGGATTATTTACAGCTTTCAATACTTTATTACCTATAAGTAGAAAAAGATTACGAAGGGTTGAAAACCTTGGCTATGACATTCTTAAATTTGAGAATATAAAAAACCTATGAAAAAGAGATGAAATCTTCAAAACGTTTCAACATTGTATCGTAAAAACTATGAAAAATACTAAGGAAAACTAATTACAAAGCTAACAAGGTTTCAATATTGACCACGTCCTGATCAGCTTGGTAACCGTATGGATAGGTCTGAAATGTTCGTGGTTTGATTACACATTTGTTGTAGACCAGCTGATACTGATTGGTCAGCTCCTCCATTTGAATGGAGTAATTCTTGGCTTGTCTCACAATATAATAAGGTTTGCGTATGGCAGTTTGACGAGCTTTGGTCAGCGGATGTTGAATGTCATCCAGAACGTTTTGTCTGAGTATGGGACAGTTCAGCTGTTTGCTGCCTTCGCTGTTGAGCGAGATAATGCGGACTTTGCATTCTTGTTTACCTCGACGGGTCTGGTAGCCATAATTCTTGGGACCCCCTGAAGCAAATTCGACGATCTTGTCCCCCTCGTTCAGTTCGTTCTTGAAATCACCCAGATAATTGCCCAGTGGGGGTGGTTTTTCTCCAGGAAAACTTTTAAAGATTATGCTGTTGGTGTCAAAATAAAGCACCCATTCTTGAAGTTGGTCCAGCGCTTCATACAGCTTGAGTCGGGCGTGGCAGTTGGTGAAGCAGGCAATGACGATGTTGAGGTTGGGCGAGACTGGGTCGTCTTCTTGTTGAAGCTTGTAGTGGATTTCCACATGCTATTCTGTGAGTACAGACTCGTAGCGAATATCGTACTTGACACTGTCGTGAAATTGACTGAGCCTGATGGGGTCATCAAATTCGTTGACTTGGGTATTGTTAGGCTTTTGATCACATTTGCCCCACACGGAATTCAGCATCATTTTGGCAGGTGTGCGTAGACCTGGATTTTTCTCAATCTTGGCGGGGTCAAGCTGAATCTGTTCTTTTTCATAGTACTTTCTGACATGTTCTTGCTGCTTGACAGGGTCATTTCTCGTGTACTCGGGGCAGCCGCTGGCTTCTTCTTTTATTTTGAGACAAGTATTGACGTAATCAGCAAATAGACCTTCTTTTTGCTGTTCTTCTGGAAAATTCCAAACTTCATGAATGTGAATTATTTTGTACCCTTTCTTCACAGCTTTTTAAAGCTCGAGAATACACCATATGCCTGTGATGCGACGCTGTTCAGGTGTGTAAGGGCAGACATAGCTTCGTTTGAGCATAGGTTTACTCATTTCTTCCTCAACACAGGTGTGGCAGAGCGGGAAGGTCAGTTTACCATTTTGACAGAGTGGTAGCACTGGATGATAGAGACTGTGAGGCAGAAGTACAGTGCATTGAGCTAAGCCAAAATACTGGAAAATGTCCTTGTGTCCTGGTTCAAAGATATGACGGGATGACCGATGGGATATTTACCATTCTTGTTGGCCAAGGAATACAGCGAAGTAAAGTCGTAATAATCCACCGTTTCGTCAGCCTCGGTCTGGTGATAGAGCTTGATCGCGTTTGTGCGCCCGCCGCAGAAAGCATCACGGGGGTTGTGTGGAGTGACAATGTCGAGCTGATTGGCAAAGTCACAAAGTCTGGATCATCTTGCTTGAGTTGGGACCACTGACATTCCCAGATTTGGACGACTTAGTAACCGTGGCTTTCTAGGTCAGCCACTTTGCATTGGGTGCAAGTGTAAATCTTCCATGGTTCTGTCTTCTAGGCGGCGGTGAGTTTCATTGCGATTAGGGTAGCAGCTGCGACAACCGTGCCAGGAACAGTGTTTGTGTACTCTTCACAGCTGTCAACCGTGTAGCTGGAGTTGAGTATGCGGTATTCACCCGTGTTACGTGCATGTTGAATGCGGGGAGCTGATAGTTGGGAATCTTTCCAGAGAAGCCACTCGAGAGAGACGTGAGAATGATTCATGTTCAGTCTCCAACCGTGGAGAGGTTCAGAGGTGATCTTGTTAGCTTCCATGCAGTTTTGACGCAGTGTATCAAGCCATTCAAGAAAGTCAGCAATACAGTGTTCATCTTTGAAACGAACGGGGTGATCGTCTTCTCGGTTTCAGCTATGACTAGATTAGCTACGTGCGTTTTGGTGTCTTGCATAGCCTCGATATAAAAAAACGTGAAGCGGCGGTTTCTCTTCCTCCTCGTCAATGTCCATCGCTTCTCCATTAGCAGCTAGAGTGGCTAGACCCGCAGCAGCGCCCTGTTTTTTCTTTTTCTTTTTCTCTTCTTTTAGTTTTTCAGGCGATTTGGCTATCTGGATAAAACATTGATGCTCCCTGACATTAACATACTCACGACACGAAGGACATTCAGCGAAACCGCATTGATGTTTTCTTTGCTCTTTGATTCCCACTAGATTTTTGCGGCAGGTGCAACATTTTCGCTTGCGAGTGCACATGCTAACATTCATGGCATCTACTTTTTTTCCCTTGTAGGACTTGCTGAAGTGTTGCTGCACACAAGTCTCCCCATAGAAGTTGTGTTTACACCGGTCACATGAAAGTGAAGCTGGATGTCGCTGAGCTTTGGCTTCGCCGTAATCGGTGCAGAAGTTTTGTAAACAAGCTGGGCAGTGATCTGGGTTATTCATAGAGCTGTGTTGTCCCTCATTATTATAAGGTTTAAGGCAGGGGCCGCAAGAAATAGCTGGTACCAAAATAACCGGGGAGACTGGTGATGACGTGAAAATCTTGCTGATTGTATAACAGTACAAGCTGTTTGTCTTGAGGCAGGCCAAACATATCCACGCGATAGCCGCGGGTTTCATCAATCACGAGTAGCTGATAGCCGTACAACGAAGGCGCCACTTATGTCTAGGATTGAACGCAGTTACAAATTTTGCGATTTTTCGTTAAACTCTACAAGAAATACAAAAATCTGCTGCCTCAACGATTTTTCGGTACGTTGTGCTGAAATATACAATTTTATGCTTATCGACCAGCAAGCACCGGCTTGCGGATTTTACAAAATTTACAAAATTTACGATTTTTTGCTACCTTAACGATTTTTTCAATAAGTAATTGTGGAATTTGCGATTTTTTGCACTTCTTTGTAATGCAAATTCCACCTACTAATGCCGACCTGCGGATTTTGCAAAATTTGCGATTTTTTCGCAATTAACATAACACAAAAGGACCGCCAAAGACGACAAGCATGTTTTTGTTCTCTCTGGAACGATTTAGCGGGATGAAAATATGTTATTACCGCATACATGTAACACACAAAACAAGATAACAAGCTGTATGTTTCTCTCGTTCTAAGGTGTTTGTTGTTGACCGAGTATCGTGTTAAAAACGGGTTAAGGGGAAAGTGAGCGGAATGATATGAAATTAACATAACGCAAGCAAAACATAACACGAGATAAGCCTTTCTTGTTCCCTGAGTATTTATTCCAGCTTCTACTAAGCGTGCGTGTCAATAGAAAGATAAACGAGAGGAGAATATTCCATTCCACTGAACACACCTTTTATTAACCGTGTAGCGAAGCACTCATTCAACAAGTAAGCTTCTTATTCTAAAACGCTATCAGCGATATTTTAGCGCACGCATGTCTTTAGGATTAAAAAGCGCGCCAGGAAAATATTCCACCATTCTACAAACACGTGGCGTATTAGAATATTGTAAAACTCCTCCAACCTTAGTTAAAGCCAGTGTCGGGAAAAGTCACGACCGATGTCAGAGATTAATGAAACACAAGAATGGACAACATACTGTCATGGTTCGTTCTCAAAGCGTTCGTTCTATGCAGAATAAAATGAGCATCGAAAGCATACTTTGGACAAGTATTTCCCAGCCTGAGTCGCAGACGCAACCAATCGCGGGTTACTCATT
>JAHPZR010050204.1:27500-32748 GCA_019787425.1 Platygyra sinensis | reverse complement strand
AAGCTGTGGAAACACGAGCCGCAGGCGAGTGTTCCCACAGCATTTCTCGTTCTCCCAAACTTCCACTCGTGTTTGTATAACTCGATAGAAACACGGTACATGTTTTCTATTTCTTAAACAATGGTAACAATGGACCCTAGCCCTAAAACAATAGAGCTACGTGCCAACAAGATCCAATGAAATTAGAGGTTCTAGAGAGCTTCGTGACAACAGAAGAATTCAACGGCGGGACCGAAAAATTATGAATACAAGACCAAGAATGATAAAGTGAGCTTGAGAGTGAGAGGTTTCACGCTTAACGTCAGTGGTTCCTCTCAAGTCGACTACGAAGTCATGAAACAAAATGTCCTAAACGTAATCATCGACCCTCTCGATGAAGACCGACGCAAAATCGATGTAGCCAACTCCTATTTCTTCACGAAAGCTTCGGCCACTAAACGCCTGAAACTGTGGGGCCACGCACCGAGCGTTATAGTCCAGTCTTTGACAACCGCATCGTAGACCCTGCTAACTTTCAGTCTTACCTGTACGGTTACATCAATGTTCCGCTGGAGGACGTCGACGTGGAGAATGTGGAGGCTTTGATGGACTTGTGAATATTTTTTCTTACCTTCTAACGTCAGTGCACATGCAATGATGCACAAGGCTCGCTTTTTCCTCCCTCGTATCTCTCAACGTAAAACGTACACACTAAATCATGTGACAACAATAAAAGCAAGTTACACACTCAAACATCAACCCACGGTCTGGCCAGTACCTAACGCACGCGCACAGCCATATCACCCGGGCAGTGGCAGCCATGGGCAGCCTGGGCAGTAAAGGGAAAACTACATAGGGCTTTTAGTCTTATTTCTGCCCGACGGCTATGCCACTGCTCGGGTGATATGACTGTGCGCATGCGTAAGGTACTGGCCAGACGGTGGGTTGGTGTTCGAGTATGTGACCTGCTTTTATTGTTGCTTTTATTTATTTATTTATTTATTTATTTATTTATTTATTTATTTATAGATTCGTACAATGTACAGGGGAGAGAACAATAGGACACGTAGTCCCCTACTTGGTTCACCCTCCTAATCCAACCCCATAAAATGTAGAAAAACCAACCCCTTACCCCAAAAAAACTAGAATTAAATATTTATAATATACTATAGATATCAACACTAAATCATGTCTGTAACAGTTTACTGGCGCTGCGGTCACCAGGACCCACACACGTCCCGAGTGTAAAAATCAGAAGTTTTGTCAGAAATACAATTGTTTTCGTTTTAAAATACGGTTTGTTGTTGTTTTATGAGTCACCGATGCCACCATCTTGTTTTTTTTTTGTCTGGGCGCTGCCATCTTGAAATTTTAATTTGGCTGCTGATTGGTCCAAATACCTTGACTGAGAGAGGGACTGGGCGAGTTGCCACTCTCCGCCATGTTTTTGATCACATGGGTAAATCCGGCTTTCTGAGTGGTCGAGTGCAATTTAAAGAGACAAATCCTGCCTTCTGATTGGCTAGTCCTGTATGAGAACTCCTTACTACTATAGTTTTTATCAAGAAAAGATAATCGAATGTAATTTGCATTTGCTTTAGTTTTGCGTGACAATGATTTTCGATTGGTTGAAAAGGAGCACTCCCCAATATCTTACACGTTTTAGAACTGTGATCTATTGCTTAACTCGATTGGCTGCTTCTTTTGAGATTGGCGAAATAAAGATCTTTGGTTTTGTTGTTCTGTTGTTCTGCTGAAGCTCGAAGGTTATTTAATGCCGCATAAGGAGCAGAGACTCCATCTTATTTTTTTTTTTGTTAATTTTCTTTAACTGGCAAAGTGGACTGTTGACCTGGGCCCTTTCTTCCTGAAAAGGGTGAAATTGGTTTTACTGCTTCAAGAATACAAATGATATGGATGGGTTCAGCTAGCGACAACACGTTTCCTTGACTTTGTCTTTGCAAGAGGTGTAATGCGTTCTATGCCCCCTCAGTAAGAAATGCAACAGATAAAACACCCAATGGGTAATAGTTCCCAGGTCTCAGCTGGACGTGTAACGGTCTTATATCAAAACCGAACACATCCATCGCCGACTGTTTGTTTTCTGACCTAGTGATGTGACATGTACATTAATTTTTTCTACATTAAACGTACTCGTGACCTACAGTTTTTCTCAGCTTAAGTTGTAAAGTGTTTTTATTCACTCAAAACCAAACGCACTCGCTAGCGCTGTTATCGGCTTTTTGCTTAACATATGCTCTAGGTATGGACATATAATGCGTGTTCTTCTCTCTTTTAAGCCTGGCTGACTGGTTGAATTTCTGATCTCAAAATCTAGAATGGCATTGATGATAGCTAAAAAGTGAACATTAGTTCGATCATCCCAGTTATGCACGCAACTTAAGTAGTTGTGAAATTAAAGCCTGAAAAAAATTTTAGGCCTGAACGGGATTCCAACCCATGCCCTCTGCGATACCGGTGCAGTGCTCTACCAACCGTGTTATCTAGCCAACAAGGAGCAGGCCAAAGTGGTGTCGGTCGTCAATTAGACTTGGACAAGGTTCGTACGCGCGAAGGATTGGACCACTACCTCTTGGAATCTAATCTCACTAAAGCGTTTCCCACCGGCATCTCCCCGTATGCTGACGGGCGAGAGGAATCCACTCACGGAAGACTTAGATCTGTTTTTCAAGTTCGATGAAGACGGTGTGAAGCTCAGTTACTTTTGCAATCGACGCTTTACGAGTCTAGACGAGACCTATGAGAAGGTCTTTGGTCCAATAGTCCTTCCTTGTACCCGTACTCGAACGTGGTTCGAAGTACGATCGCGGAATATCAAGTCTGATGAGAAGTCCCGCACGCTCTGAAAGAGAGAAATTTCGAACCCAGACTCGTCCATTATATACCCGTACGCAGCGGCTTGATCGACGTTAACGAGACGCAAGTGGCTAAGAACACAGGTAAGATGGTGCCCTTTGCCTTGGGCGTGACGGTCTTTTCCTTACATTTGAAATACGAGTGCGGATTCTTACCTGACCTTACCCATGGCCAGTTACAACAAGGGGAACGAGTTTCCGCAGAACCGCTCCAATCAATTCAAGATCCGTTTTCCACACCCCCACCATTTGAAGGGTTCCGGATGGAAAGTGGGTTTAAGTGGAAAGTGGTCCCTCCCCGGCGTCGATGTCAACTTGACGCAATTCAAGCAGAAGGCCCAATCCCTCTGGAGAGCTAGTTGGTTGTTGATCCCGTCAATCAGTTCGCAAGGTGTCGTACACACCAAATCGGTTTCAGTGGAACTGACGTTCGCGGACATCCTATACAATCACAACATGGAGATCGGCCTCAGTTTCATGAGAGCTCTCGTCTTCAAGTTCGAACAAGTCTAAAATTTCAAACGACTAGTTGGTTATCAGAGAGAGACAAACGCGCAAAAGATCACGGAGTCCATGTTCCGATGGAAAGGGGATCAAAGACTCGATCCCGGACCACCCGGGGTTAGACTTGCAAGTTGTGAAGACGTCAGGTCATCTGTACGAGATCTCGTTTCACAAGCACTTTGCCATGGATATGGGATGGGTTCCAGCCTCCGAAGATGGGACACCCTTAATCGGACCCAGCTTGAGGGTAGAATGTCGCGTTGACAAGAAAGAAGCACCTTTTGACTCCGACCCACAACATAAAAAAATTACGGGATCATCTAAGATGGACGATTCTTCCTGATCAGCGTCTGTAATTGGCATTTTACGAATATTAAGAAGGCTTTCGAAGCTGCGGTGGGAAGCCGTTGGCGTCCCTTGTTCGAGCACTCCAACTTGAGTGGAAGTGCAGTGGTAGGAAATCAAGTCACGGTTTTACTGCGAAAAGTCACTTTGGAGGAAAGGGAGTCAGTATTTTGAACCCCTTCACATTCAATATATTTCATTTCGCAAACAAGTGTTGGACATTATCGAGACATGCGTGGCCGAGGCAACAGGTGAAATGGTGAGATTTGGAGAAGTAAACACGATTCTCGACCTCCATTTCAAAAGAACATGAAGGGTGGACGTTTGAGGCGATTAAGACCTGATAATCAACCTGGCCATGGATTCGTTGAAGACTCTCTGAGTGCCAGCAGAAAGGTTTAAAAACGGTTGGACCTATGGGTTTGACCAACATTCCTGGTGGCATTCGTGGTGCAAAGAGAGGAGGCAAACGGCCATCAAACGTAAAGCTCTGCAAAAGATCAACAGATCCACCAAACAAAAACTCAACGACATCTTCGAAAAGCGAATCCCATCTTGTCCAGATTGTCACTGATGTGACTTGACTCGACGATGGAGAAACATACAAATGATAGGGGCGATCTTGCTTCCACGCACAGTTAGGTGCGGAACGCTTCCCGAAATCGATGCAATAAATGACGACAAAGATGACTGATCCATTGCCACACGTTCGGTTCCGTCGGAACGAGGAATCTCACGTTGAACTTGTTCCGAGTTCCACCGACCGTTCTCAGTATCTCGAGTTATCGCAAGGCCCCATTGAGACGCTCACTACAGGCAACAATCCGAACGAATTCCATGTGGACCCTTAATAAGGTTACGCGAATCTCTCTCGAAGTTACTTAGAGGTGGAATTGACTCTGAAGAAAAGAAATGGCAATAATTTAGTAGCAGCCGAAAATCTGTACCTTGTCAACGTAGCGTACTCATTATTCAAGTAAATCAGCGTCCGAGTCAATGGTACGCTCATCAGTCCTTAGACGGATACTTACCATTACAAAGTTTATCAGGATACCTTACCGAATTACGACAGAGAAGATGGAGGGACGGTATTGAAGCCGCAAGGTTGCTTCAACGACTTCGATATGCCGCCCACCTTGACAGCCAACAATCTGGACAATACCACACTCAATACTGCCTGGACAGCCTTGAGCCAAAACCAAAACGAATGTCTCTTACTCATGAAAACGGAACGGGCTAACTATGGTGAAGCCTTAGAGCCACGCCTGGCTCATAGCTGCCAGAGCTTATCCCGTTTTGTGTAGCATGAAGCGGCTGGGAGTATTTCTACTTCCCCTGGACGGGATGCTGGTCCATCGCAGGTCACTCCCCCGCAATTTTGTCAGGTTTCCCCAACAATTCTCCGGTACCCATTTATTCACCTGGGCGTAGAGAGGCACTGTGAAAGTGGTGTCTTGCCCAAGAACACAACACAATGTCCCCGGCCAGGGCTCGAACCCGGACCGCTCGCTCCGGAGTCGAGCGCACTAACCATGAGGTCACCG
>JAHPZR010050204.1:0-17500 GCA_019787425.1 Platygyra sinensis | reverse complement strand
GATTGCCAGAAAGGGCTGCAGCGGCTCGCCATCAGCACTGAACCCACCGATCTCTAGAGACCTCGTGCCTTTCACTGCAACATCCAAACTGAGATCTATCTGCTCAGAGAACCATTCTTTAAGCATTCCACTGACCTCCACTTTATACCAGCCAGCTGCCTTTAAATTTTCCGAATGAAAATGTTCTTTTTCGCTCTTTCCTGAAGCTCGGTAGTTCTTGTACAGTTGCAACTCTCCTTTTCTTGGCTCCGGGTTTCCAGCTGAGATGGGCGCAGCGCCGATGTGAATCCATAAAAAAGCTGACACAATCTCCAATGTCGGGTGTATGGGATTCGATTTAAAGGTTAAGTTCCTTTCAGTTCCACCGGTTACCGAAACAACTGAAATTAAATAAATTCAAGGAAAATTATCTCACCTATATCAATAGCAAATTGTCCCAATTATCACAGCTTGCGTATTGTAATTCGATTTAGCACCCTTTTTCTAACAAGCTCCTCCTATCTAATAAGCCATCCTCGCCTAGCCTCGATAATGTTCGGCTGCCGGTTATTTATTAGAGGTCCTATTCCAACAATGCTCCAACAAGCACCCCTATGGCAATAGTGAGATAGATCCGAGTCTGCTTTTCTGCAAGATAATTTGGTTTTATCAAGTGGGTTGATAATGTGAATTTGCCACCGTGAAGAGATTTGAAAGTTGACGTTTCGAGCGTTAGCCCTTTGTCGGAGCTCCTCCAAACCAAATTATCTTGTAATCCGCTCCCCACCGACGCAGCACCACAGTTTCTTTAGAAACTTATCCCTTTATTCATCTGCTTTTCTACAGTCTCAGCTCATATAATATTGAACATAATGACAATCAGAGATCCTATTGCCAAGGTTCTTGAGTTAAGATCTGTTGTTTTTCATGTTCAGATGTAAATAAGCGCTCCGTCTTCTCTCCAACAAGCACCCTCCCTCTCCGCTTCGAGCGCCGCTAAATCGAATCATAACGCGAGTATCTCATTACACGAGATAAATGTGTATAAAAGAATCAGTTCGCGTGCATATGGAAATAAATGTTGGTGTTGCTCAAACTTTTAGGTTCAGCTGAACCTAACAGCTTCAGTTACATCAGATACAGATCGCCGCCACATGAATCCCGACAATGGTGTCTAGAAGTCAAGAATGCTGTGAAGACGAGTTCAAGACACGCATGCAAAACTCAAGGAAATAACGGTCCGCTAATCCCAGAGCGCAAAGTCACCAAGAAAAGCAAAGGCGATACAAAATTTACAATTTATCTCTTAAAAACCTTACCTTGCTGGGGGAACAGAAATAGTTGATTTGTTTTTGCAAGAAAGTCGTCCTCGTCCAATTCTGAGGTATGGATACACTTGCTGTTTTCTGCTTCGATCAAACGTTTGTAAAACGGTGGAACCTTTGGAACTTTAATCTTGTTAACATTTGGGAGTGAAGAAAAGCCCAACTCTTTAAGGAGTTTTTTCTTGAATGTTTGCACTGAGACCCCCTCGGCATCAGAAAAATTTTGTTCGTGAAATCGACACGTCAGCGATCCGTTGAGCGAAGATAGGAAGACGAGAAGTGTAAAAATCATCATCTGGTTCATTTTACCGGCGACAAGTCCTCTTTCCGGTTTGATTTATTCGGATTGCGCTCGTACGCGGGGAGTGACTCTACAAGGCTCACCAGTGGTTTTATATTTAGTAACCTAAGGCAAGATCAGCTGCAATTTATGATGATTATAAATGTCATAAAAACAATAAGTGAAATAAACTGATGACATGTTATACGCAATCTTATTGTTCGGAAGGTACGCCCCTGGCCGCGTCCAGCCTTATATCTGACATACTATCAAACAAAATTTCATATCACATCTTGAAATGCTCCAAATTTTTTCAACTGCCAAGTCGCTCTCTTTTTCATAAAATACTGGAATTCTGTTCTTGAAATAGGAAAAATTGCCTTGACTTTTTGCAAAAATAACAGTCGTCTCATTGGGTGGTTGGTATTATTGTCTCCAGGTCAGATTTATAGCCTTGACTCAATTGCTAAGTCACGAAAATATATTCCATTTGTATTGAGAGAGTGAGATAGTTTGCCTGAAAAACAGTCGGTTTGCTTTGATTTGACCTCCAACACCTCGCCAGCAATCGTTATCGACCCATACAATTTGAAGAATTCCCGAAATTTATTTATTTATAAGATATTTTTGATGATATTATGTTTATGTTATCAGCGAAAAGGTGATTTGTTGAATGATTTCCTAGTTTGGAGTTAATTTAATATTAAGACATGCTTGGGGTAAAGGTGTTGTTTTTTCCTTTTCCTAATTTATCATAGTCGCCAAAAATAGTGAAATGCCATCAGTCCCAATTGTGACATGATCTTTGTACTCGACTGATCAACTTATTTTATTTTAAAAAACTAACCACCGATTTATTTTATACTCTCGTAGACTTGACTGATTTTTTTAAACTCCTCGCTGGCAATGATAAGTGCTTTTGTTTGTAACAGAAAACCTTTCTAATACGTCCAGTTAATACCCAAGGCTTTCTGAACTTATTAAGTGCTAAGCCGTTGAGTGTGAAGGCTTGGCTTGGGGTATATTTGATCATTAAACTTTTATCGTGTCTGGAATGCCTTACGTGGCTGGAGAAGGAGTGTTGAGTTGAATAGTTCTCCTCGTACGATTTGAGGCGTACAGCCTTTCATTTGATATATCTGTGTGAATAGAAGTAAAAAATGTTCTTTCTGTTTCAAGTCAACATTAAACATCCATTGAGAGGCTCTGCGAAGAAAATCCAGTAAACAAGTCAGAGATGATAACTTCCTTCATCTGAGGCATGGCGCAATGCCAGATTGCGGATTAATTGATTGTTCTGAATAAACAGCGGGATAACAGTTGAGTAAGTTCAAGCCGTATCGGATGTTACATAATGGGCTTAATATTGCTGTTGTCAAGTACACTAGAGGTCCAAGAAACAAAAGTACAAGAAACTAATACATAAAATCAAGAGACTGGGAAGGAAAAGCATGACAAATGGATATTTCATAAGGAAATACAGCTGAAGTTGCTGAATTTAGAATTATGAAGAATTCTGCCAAAACTCGGCGCGGTGTCAACGTGGGTATTTGTACAAGGAATTCTTATTACATCGGTGAACTATAAATCTGATATCAAAATTAACCTCTTTTCATTTAACCATAATCTCCACATCCTTAATACAAAGCTTGTGTTGAAAGCCAGAATACTTGGATTTTCAGCCCAAATTAGCGATCACGGAATCCTCGTAATTTCCCGGGCTTTCTATTACTTTAGTATTACATGTGTAATGTTGTATTAATATAAGGTGTATCGAATGGTCTTTGCTAGCATTTGCGAGCATGCGAGAAGTGCGTTTATTTTTGCGAGCACGAACAGTGATCAATTTTCTCATGGGAGCAGCGAGCACTTTAGAAATTATAAATTGCGAGCAGCGAGCAGCGAGAGTTATTAAAAAGTTGTTTTGCGCCAAGTAATCTGGCTGACACCTTCAAAACTGGACAACAGGCGCAAAGCTAGGCAACATGTTAAGATCTTATCGCGGTTTAACTATAGCTATTCCCAGCAGCTTACACCCAATTATGCCTTGTTTCATATGCTGTTTGCTGCAAATATACTTCACTTAGCTTCACGAGAGTCAGTGTGTGTACGATAAACGAGATCTGAAGCTTTCTCAGGCCCTGTTTACAAGCAAGTAGGTTCCATCTTAAGAGGGTTAAAGATAGCCCGCCTTTACAAGCGAATTGTTTCAGGTAGGGTTACCCTGCTATCTGGGACTGAACTCAGGGCGGTCTGTTTCAACAAAACGAGGAAGCCTTTTTCAGAAACATCCATGGCGCGCGCATGTTTTCCCAATGTTTCCCACTTTCCCAGACAGGAAACATTTTTTTCAGTGTCAGTTTTTGTTTCTAAGATGCAAATTATGATTACGCTACGCGGCCTCGGAATTTTAACGAAAATCTGAGCATGCGAGCAGTTGCAAAAATTTTGCGAGCAAGAACAAGCGAGCACTCATCTAATTTTTGCGAGCAGTTCGAGCAAAGGCCAAATTTTGCGAGCACTTTCAAATTGAATGGGACCATTCGATACCCCTAATATATTGCTCGACCAATACTTGCTCAGATCAGGCTAAGCATTTTAAATCTTTTCCAAGGCATTACTGAAGATCAAAGACTCGACAGAGCTGTTCAGCACTGATAAGTACATAAGCTGTGAATATAAGCGCCATCATTACTCCAGCGGGCAACATGAAACTAAAATTTTTGCGCTATCATTGACCACCCGAGCGAGCGAACGAGCGAGCCGCTGCAAGGCGATATCTTGCTGGGGATTACGCGCTTGTTCCGCGCGCGAAGTTCATTTTTTGTTGTTGTTCTTTATCCCAGATATTAAATACTTTATTATTGACCAAGCTTGTTCGGTCAAGATTGCTAGACATTGGCCTCGTTCCTTTTTTTGCGTGTTTTTGGCCATTGACTCCGTCTCAGAACATAAACACCCAATAAAAAAAGATAATAAAAAAATAATAATAAAAAAAGAACTTGGCCAATATCCAGGCATCTTGACCTCCCGCTTAGATAATAACCCATATTTCTTTTTCATGGCACCGATGTATCGGTGAATAACAATTTTTTATTGACAGAACGTTTTTTTATTTTGAGATGTCCGAGTGGAGTTTCCTCTGCAATTATTTCTAGGATATTCCGACTCGGTATATAAGATTTCCGAGTCGATGACAGTCCTCTTTACTCAGTTGATACTCCTCAGTACGGACTTTGCAACAAAATCTATGCTTTAGAGGGAATTGACGGCATCTTCTTTGATGCGTGCCGAACGCTCCAATTTTTAAAAACACAGCTGAGTTATTTCGTAGGTCACAGCTGAAACGGTGTCACACATTCTGTGGTTCCAAGCAAGTACCAAAACCATACAAAATCCCCGAACAAAATGACTGAATGATCTAGACTTTGTGCTTTTTTGGGTCAAAGTGTTCCTGGACTGGGGCAAATAATTTGTTCGCCAAAATAACAATGTAACTGGTTCTTTGCCAAAGAACCCAACAGTTCACTAATGGAAGCAGATTATCAAATTTTCATTGCCAGCTTTGTCTTTATCACATTTGTTATAGTACTCATGAGGCATCTAATCAGGCTTTTGAATTGATAAAACTTTCATATTTTAAATTAAATCCGTTTATGTGATAATAAGCATCTAATCAGGCTTTTGAATTGATAAAACGTTGATTTTAATTAAATCTGTTTATGTGATAATAGGCCATTTTCTATAAATTAAAATACTAGCGTGCTTCCGAGGCTTGGAGGGGGAAGGGGTAAAACAAAAGAAATTTTAAAACATAACGAAAGCGCGCGCTTTGTGATGTAGCTCAATAACCGTGCGCTTTGTGATGTAGCTCAATAAAAAGACTTCTGTTGTTCCAATTTCTCAATGCTATGTTATAAAACAATTGGTAAACGCCATAGCGTCTACTATTAATAATAATAAATAATAATAATAATAACTTAATAATAGTAACTTGGGAGGTTTGCTAAGCACTCAAGAAGCTAGAGTCGCACTCGGCTATCGCCTCGTGCGACTCTTACGCTTCTTTCGTGCTTAGCAACCTCCCGCGTGCATCCATAACTCAATAGTACACGCTATGGCGTTTACCATTTGTTAAGCATCGCAGTTAGAGGATGACTGATTTTCAGATTCCTTCATTTTGTTTCCTCAAGCCTCCTTGGCAAGTTAGAATTTTAATATAACGAAAATGGCTATTGGATGGAAATAACCCGATACTCATTTGCCTACCAAACGTCCATTTAATGTTCTTGCAACACAAACTGATTCTTACCGCGATGCAGATTATTCTTTCAATCGACAACAAGTAAACTAGCTGTTAACCGAAGCAACCGCTGTTAACGCGACCCAGTCTCGCCGCTGATTGCTTTTTCACTGCAGTCTTGATATATTTTGTCAATTTGCGCCAGCATTGAAAACCGCGGCAAAAGTCACAAAACAAGTAGAATATTAAATCACACGGCAATTTGGCACAAATGTGTGAAAAAATTCACCTCGAAGGCGATGGAAGGCCGAAGGCCATAGGGAGAGGGTAGGGAGGCAGGGGGGAAGGGTGGGAAGAAAGTGTCTAATAAGGGGAGCCTCCACCTCGACTTGCCAAGCCTTTCACTTCTATGCGTTTTATATTCGTCCTGAGTGGTTATGCTCTTTGTACCACTTGTGACGTCATCAGTGTAAATGTAACCAGATATCAGTCTTGATATGAGTTTTTGGATATCGACGGCATTCTGACGTGGCAAATAAAAAAAAAACAAAGTTATCAGTTTTAATGACTTTGATTTGCATGAAAATGAAACTCATTGTATGAATGGTTTCGCACTTAGACTCGTTTTGAAAAAGAGGCACAAGAAAATTCGGAAATGGCGTAATGAATATTGCAGATTTTTGTACCGAATGTTCGGGAAATCTCTCTCTTTTGAAAAAAAAAGCTTTCTCAGCAAAATTTAGTTCCATTCAGTTTCATGGCAGTAGGAAAAAAAGCTGATTTAACCGTTAAAAACGGCATCTTTTGCGAACATTTGGTAGTGAAAGGGTTAATGAGGGAGATGGTTAGTCCATCACTTACCTAAGCTTCCGTAGAATACGGCAGCCGGGTCGCATGCCTGCGGTAGAAACAGTGTCTGCACGTCTTTTCAGTACCCTTTAATTAACGTCCCTTTGAAATACTCTTAAATGTCTAAATTACATTTTCCTCTTCCCGTACTACTCACATACATACTGAATCACGCAAGGTTTCGCGTAACTTGCGTTAAGGAACTGTACAACGGGCAGCACGAAGCAGCGCATTTCTTCTCCAACGACGCGTTCCAAAAAAACCACTTTATATAAAAAATAATCCCACAAGACGCAATCAAACAATGTGGAACAGGTCAGGAAATGCTCTCCTTTATTGTTCGTGCTAAAGTCATTACACAGCAACAATTGGCAACAAAGCAAAACTGAAAAAAAAAATATATATATATATATATAACACGAACTCTGTACAGAGGTTGTTTACATTGTATTGCAAATTTCTATGCCACTGTTTTCAATATCTCAAAAGAAATCATTTCTAACAAGACCTAATGTCGAAAACAACTTTTACGTTCATATAAATCTGACGAAGAAATTTGACCATTTTCTCGTGTTCCTCTGGGATATTGTTTTTGGTGTTATTTGAAGCAATCATTTATATCTTTAGCTTTTAGAAAATGAAAAAAGGATTTTACTTTACGAAACATTATTCTGGTACAAGACTTTTGTCCAATAAAAACTGAAATTGTTCGATTTCCTATCGGCTTGCGCCTTGAATTAACTCTGTGCCCCTCCCATGAAGCCATTGATCGAATATGAACGCGTGTCATTAGCTTACACTCAGCCTTTGTCAAACGTAGCTAGACCGCTTTACTTTGAAAGCAGTTAAATAATGTTGATATCTTAATGCTATTTACATCATGGTAAGGAACGTACAGTCAAAGTACTGCTAGTTAATTCCGGTAATTCACTCAGTGATTCAACTTTTCCGTGTAGAATATCCTTCCTTTCACACCAGACGGTAGCCTGAATTTCAGCCGCCTCCTCCGCTCGTGGGAGGAGGCGGCCGAAATTCAGGCTAACCAGACAGACAGACAGACAGACAGACAGACAACCTTTATTTAAGCACGATAGTTTAAAAAGCTGTGCAGCGGGTGCTCTGTGGCTTTTCCTTGGAGACGAAGGATTTAATTACAATAAAAAAGACTTCTTCTAGTTAAAGTATTTTTAACTTAAAAACTTATCTATAAACAACCATATTGGTAGAGGCTTATCCCTAGGCTAAAACAATTTGGACACATTAACAAAGTAATTATTGTTATATTAGTCTTGATGTCAATCTCTGCCATGTCATGTTTCATTCGTTGTTGTCACCGAGTTGGTTGAAATTCACTCTAAAACCAAACAGTATCTACTCTTTGCAATTCCATAGTTCTTGGGTCTTCATTTCTCTGTATATTTATCGTCTTTCTCCTCCTCAACACTATCGCTGATGCTGCCATGTTTTTCTTTTTCTTCCGCTTTCTGTTGCTGCAGCCACATGTCGGCATACACGCCGCCTTCAGAGACAAGCTCGTCATGTCTGCCGTGAACAAAGAAACGCCATGTGTGGCATCATGAAAAATGCTTTTGGTAACTTAAATATACAGGGCCAGTAATATGGGTAAACTTATTTCAGTCAACTCTTGCCTTGCGGACATCTCACCATTACTCACACCCACAATTATGGACAGAAGCTAAATCACGCGGCCGAATTGCGGACACCTCAGGTGGTCGAAAAGGATTGTTCGGAGGGCGGTTAACGCTAACCCAGGACTATAAAAGTTACCCAAAGTATAGTTTTCTTGTATACAATTGTTTTTCACTGCTTAAACTCAAAACAGAAGATAAACCTCACTGTTAAGTTACAAAAGTCAAATTAAAATTCTCGCTCTATCCTGGGTTAGCTTAAGCAAGCTTTGAACAATCCGGCCTAAGTAAATGGGTATTTCAAATTAAAGGAAATAGAAACTTGAAACAGTGTATTAGTATGTGACAGTTCGGTCATTTCCATCACATATCGATATTTCGGAAAATCTCTTTATTACTAACACCAAATCACAGGCTAAGGGTGTCTACTATTAAGAGAGTTGACTGTAGTTTCTATGGAAACTGTTGTTCTCACTTACTCTCACTTGAGCCTTAGCAGGTTAACAGGTAGAATCAGAGAGCTGATGTTAACACTAAGGTCGGTGGGCAAGAATATACAACCTACATAATAATGACTAACATAGACTAAAGCCATGAAGAATTTGCAAACTGACCCTTGGCGGAGCAAACGTAATGTGAATTTATTTCTATCTAGTTAAAAATCTGAGCACGCATATTAGTAAAATTACCTTCCTCTTTCAATGATCTCACCCTCCTTGACAACAAGAATCTGATCCGCATTAATAATTGTGGATAACCTGGACAAATAAGAAATGTTGTAAGAAAACCTTTTAATTGAATAGGATCCCGGCCAAAGGTGTAGACAGCATCTTTTGCTACACTTCCACAAGCGAGACTTGTTCAAGCTTATATACATGGTTTATTGACCAAGTGTCAGGTCAAGATGGCTGGATATTGGCCAAGGTCATTTTTTGCGAGTTTATGGACCGAGGCCAATATGCTGCCATCTAGACCGAACAAGCTTGGTCAATAAAGGATTTATTATTTGACTTTCGGGGTAATTTTTCTCGTGGGACACGGCGGGTAGTCCCAAGCGGGCAAGATACCTCCATCTTGCCCGCTCGGGTAGCAAATCACAGCGCGCGATTTGGTTCACCTTGCCCGCTCACGGAGCTAGTCATATAATAAAAACACTTATCGAGCTACCGCGCATTATTAGCGGAGGTCCGTCAAGCGGAGCACCATACCCATTTAGGAAAGTAAAGGAAACCCATGCTTGATTTTGTCATGGTTATCATGGCTAGCGGTATTGCTCGAGGGCGCGTACGCACGACGATGATGACGGCGGAGTTGCGTAAGATGGCGGCCATATTTAGGTTGACAGCGACATACAGCCTCGCAGGTTTACAGCGTACTTCTTTCATGGTGGACATCCATGTTATGGTCAATTGACACCTGTCAAAACAAAGTATCTGCTGACCAGTATCACGTGACCATATTGCGGGCTCACATTCAGTGCTCATCGAGGTCACGTTTTTTTTTTAAAGTTGACACTGACCAAATGTTAGCTTGCAGTAAGATCGCCGGCTCATATGAGGTTAACTTGATGTAAATAGTTCTTTGGAAGCTGGTTAAAGCCAACCTAGGATTAAAAGTTAACTGAAGTAAAAATTTTTCCTGTCTACAAACGTTTTTCACGGATTTTGTTTTGTGTTTTGTGCAGAAGGCCAAACAATGTACAGAAATCCTCAACGCGAAGTTACAAAACTCAAATCAAAATTCTCGCTTATCCGGCTTATCCTGTATGTGTGTGGCTTAATCGAGCTTTGAAGTACCCGGCAATGGAGCTCCGCTTTAAGGTTTGGTTAAATCTGTATATTACGCGTGTTTGCGCGTGGACATCCACACCGGAGCACAGATCAGATAAGCACTCGCATATGTACGATACTGGCCGACCGCGTTCGAGTATTAACGGTGATTCTATTACCTGTGAGCGACTACAATCGTAGTTCTGTTGATGCACATACGGTTCAGAGAAGCCTGAATGTTGCGTTCTGTTTGTGTGTCAAGAGCAGAAGTTGCCTGAAACAAATTAAAACTTGTCATAAGGATATACAAGACAAGAACTAAAATTTGTGTAAGATGAGTAAGTTGTAAGTGTTCCCAGTCAAGCAGTACCTCATCTAAGAGAACAAGAGGCGGGTTCTTCAGCAGAGTTCTTGCTATTGCCACACGCTGTTTCTCTCCACCGCTTAGCTTGAGCCCGCGTTCCCCAACAATTGTCTCATAACCTGCAGAAATGTTGTGTTTGTTAGATCATTAGTGCGCATGGATGGTATCGTTCCTTCGCACAGCTTGAGCCCGCGTTAAGGGAGGATTGCTTTGTAACCTGGGACCTATGCCATCAGCTCACTTGGCTTGTGTTCAAGACCAGACATCCAAAGATAATTTACGCCACAGTAACAAGAAAACGAGAAAAAAAAACTATAAAGACGATCTGAAAGAAATCATATCAAGACAAACACCTGGATTAGTTAAACTTATGTCTAACACCCACCATTGGGAAAAGTCAAAATCCTTGTATGCATGTCTGCTGCTGACGCAGCTTCCTCCACTTCATAATCAGCGGCACCAATTCTTCCATATTGGATATTATACCTAACACAGCAGACAGGATATCAGAGATTATCAGGACAGACTGTGTAAGTATTCAAACAAGTAACCTGACAGCCAATCAGAGTCTAGCTGTAGATTACGTACTTTGTTTTAGTCTGAAAGTCATTCTGGTTAAGGCAATGAAGACGGCAATATCAAAACTAAAGCTAACAAGAGGTTCACCTTATATATAATAATAATAATAATAAAGACTTTATTTATTCAGGGTAGCACGTAATAGCTACAGGCTAATAAACCTGTGGCCCTGATTTAATCAACTAATTACAAGTTAAAAATAACAACATGCGATTTAAATAATCAAAAAAAGATCATATAAAACTCGATCACTAAATATGAGAATGGTGTAAAAATTGCTGGTCCCTAAAAAACTTACTCCACATGTTATGCTTAAAACAGACCACAGAATCCACTTTCCTAGTAGATAAGGGTACATTATTCCAGAGTCTTGAAGCTGATACTGCAAATGTGCGTCCACCTTCGGTTTCTCTTTTACATTTAAGGCAAATAGCGTTGAAATTAGCATACCGTGTATTCCGTGAATGACGTTTGAGATCAATTACTAGGTGATCATCCAGGGAGCTTGGTAGAGACCCATGTATACGTTTGTACAAAATTTGTCTATGTTACATTGTTCATAAAAAGGAATCCAGTGTAGCTTATTAAACAGTGCTACCGATAATGCTTTGCACGACAGATTTTCAAGACCACTTAGCGCTTGGTGATGTTTAACTTCAATACGTACATTGTAAAACTCAGTTTCTTTCTAATTTTGTCAGACAATCACTCGTGAATCAGAGAAGAGAAGAGAAGCTAAACAACACATTTCTCAACTTCACCTTGTTAAAAAAATAGACTGACTTCTGTATTTTCTTAGACTTCGCATTGTTAAAAAAAAATATACAAAAAATACTCCTAACCAACTAGTCTTAATCGCTATGAGGGCATCGATTAAATTAGCTCTAGACTATTTAGTTAACCTGGGTACCCAGCAAGCAGCTTTGCTGTAAATCTTAGGTCATATCTAAATTTCTGCTAATCAATCTTTCCTTCCTCTCGTAAAAAAATAAAAAGTAAAATGGTTGTCGTAACAACGACGTAAAGTTCACTGTGTGCCCTGATGCTGACGCAACAATATGGTAATGCCAGAATATGCAGAGATAATGACACGCAAATGAGCTGTTTTTCACGGCAACAATTGACATGCAGTGCTGCTTTTTGGATCTGATGAATTGATTCATTACCCATCATGGGCGTAGCCAGGATTTTTCAAAGGGGGGGGGTGTCACACTGACTCATACAGAGGGTACTCATCAGATTGTCACCTGAATATTGTAGGTTGTTTGCTTACAAAAAGGCTTACAAAGGGGGGGTCACGGGCACCCCAGGACCCCCCCTGGCTACGCCCTTGCCCATGTTGTGTTCAACGCTTGGCTTGTTTGGCTGACTGGCTGACAGTTCTGAGTGTCGGTCAGATCCCCCGATATAGCAATTGGTCAAAAGAAACTGTTTTCACGTTATACCTGATGTCATTATTGAACAAAACAGTGTCCTGCGGAACAACTCCTATCACCTTACGGAGAGCTTTTGAGTGACCTGAAAAAAGTAGATCCCACAAAAACAAAGTGAAGATAGTTAATTCATCCTAAATCTCAACTACAGCAAACCAGGTTTGACAAAATAAGCAGTGAGGATTGTTTATTTGTCCTAAATCATGCGCATAATATATCATAATTACCTAGTTACTTATAATATAAGAGCCACTCCATGGAATTAACCGTTAACCGTGAAAAAGGCCAAACATTTAGCCGTTATGTGCTAAAACTGGAACTCTGTTTCTCCCCTTAGCCGTGAAAATGTTAACGCTGAGTGAGAAGCCAAGCTTCGAGGGCAAATATGCTAGTTTTAAGAACATCAAATTTCCAAGGGACAACTATCAGACGGATAGGTCCGAGACATAAACACTCTATTGTCTTTATTGTTGACCACTAAATTTTCTTCCGCGTACCAGTTCAAAAATCATATTGAATTGTTTTCAACATTTTTAGATCAAAGCAGTTAAAAACAAATGTAAAATTTGAAAAAGAAAACAGACAAAAACTCACTTAATACAATTTTAATTGCCAATGAGGGGCGGTAATTTAGTTAACATGCACACACTGCTACGCTTCTCACTATCACTGAATAGATAGCGAGTAGAGTAGCCAATCGCGCTAGAATGCTAGTAGATTTATACTAACTTCTGTTAGTAAAAATACACCAGCGTTCTATCATGAATGCTGTTCTCTGATTGGCTATGCTATCTATTCCATTTTAGTACAAATCTACTGGCGTTCTATCACGAATGACGTCCTCTGATTGGCTACGCTACTCACGTTCTATTCTGTGATAGATAGCGAGTAGCGTAGCAGTGTGCCCTTGTTAACAAAATAACGGCACTTCTTGGCGTTCTCAAGGTGTCTCTAAAGAGGATTTAGATAAAATTTTGAACGACTAGTAGGTTTATACTAAAACAATTAGATCATTCGCTCTCGATTTCTGTGTGTGATAGTTGACTCGGGCTGCGCCCTCGTCAACTATCACGCGATAGAAATCTCGAGCTCATAATCTAATTGTTTAGTAGAAGTGAGTACTGTAGCAGTGCGCACTTGTTATCAAAATGACGGTCAATTTGTTGTGTTTTCAAAGTATCTGTGAACATAGTTAGTCGACTAACTATGCTGGGAAGCTCCACCCTCATCAACTATCACGCGTTATAGTTCACCACTTAATTTTCTCCGATTCTTATTGGCTTAAATTGACCACGTGACACGATAGTGTTCATCCGCGGAGGGCCACTATCAGCCCATAGTGCTCGTCCGCCGAAAATACCCGGATGGATAGTAGTCGTCCTTGAAAATTTTGCTGTAAACAAGCGGGTTTCGTAGAAAATAAATAACTAAAATTGTATTAAGATTTTTGTCTGTTTTCTTTTTCAAATTATATATTTGGCTTTCACGGCTTTCTTCTCGAAATCTTGAAAATAATTCAATGGAAGTCTAATTGATTTTTGAACTAGCGTGCGGAAGAAAATTTAGTGGTGAACAATAAAGACAATAGAGTGTTTATGTCTCGGAACTATCGGTCTGATAGTTTCCCCTTGGAAATTTGATGTTCTTAAAACTAGCATATTTGCCCTCGAAGCTTCGCTTCTCGGGCAAATATTTGTTTTAAGAACATCAAATTTCCACGGGGCAACTATCAGCCGATAGTTCCTCGACAGAAACACTCTATTGTTTAAATAGAAATCTCAAACTCCTAATCTAATTGCTTATTAGAATTAGAATTTTTAATTTCTATAAATGAATAACCTTTGCAATGTTCTGTCCATCAATAGAGATAACTCCAGAGTCCAGATCATAGAAACGATAAAGCAGTCGAATGATGGTGCTTTTACCACTGCCTGACGGACCAACAAGCGCTACAGTCTGTCCAGGGTATACGGTAAATGTCACATCTTTAAGAATCTGCTTTCTGTAAGTACAAAGTGAAACACATTTCAAAAACACTCCTGTAGGTTCTTTAAGTCTATTGTTTAAAAATAGGAAGGAGAGCTCGCCAGAAACAAGAACAGGAAAGCAAAGGATTTACAGTTATGTTTCGTTGGCAAATGGCAGGAACCGCATAGGAAGTTAGCATACTAATAGAACCGAGTTGAAAACATTCTTATAAAACTGGGCTCTAAGCCTACTTAATCCTAGGAATTTTTTTACATCATGAAAATGAAATTCATCAAATGGCAGACTTACTCTGGAAGGTATGAGAAGTTGACATGTTGAAAGTCTACCAGACCACTGGCAACCTGGATATCTGGAGCGTGTGGTTCATCTAGCACCTACAGGCATAATGGTCACCAATGAAACTGTTCAAGACAATACTGCAAGATCAACTGTTCTAACCTTACTACTGAACCAGTTTGTTCAACTTACCAACGTCACACTTAAAAGATACTCTAATCACTGCTTATTAACAGTGATGTCTTGAACTTTGGGAGAGTAGAAACTAAAAGATCACACAACACATCTTTATTGGTAGGGTGGGTTGGGTGGAGGGTGGGGGGGGGAGGGGGGTAGAGGAGTAGGGGCTTCATCAACCAGAAAACTTCTATCAATGCGTTCAACAAGGCTGTAACTAGCATAAAAGTCTCTATGTTGCAACAAAAGTTCCCTGAGAATAGAATGTCAATCAAACCGGAAAGAAACTCTGATGTGCATAATCAAACTCGAAGAAAGTATCCATTATTGGACAAATCAACATCATTTGAAAATTGAACAATATACCTGTCTTTTCTGTTGAAACAAGTCAAACATGTTTTCCATGTCAATAAATGACTGCTGAATCATTCTGAAAGAAAATACCTTTGTTTATAAATTTTAACAAAGAAGGAAAACTTGATCTAGAGAAAATACATGGGCATTTTGTTGGGACGAAGAAAACTGCCCTTGAGGAATATTGTGGAGGTTGTTTGAACATTAAAAAAAATGTTTTAAGAGCTCAGAAACATTTTTCACTATTTTGTCCACACATCAGTCAAAGAAAGTGATCTCAACTAGACTCCTTTTCATTAGAGTTTTAGTATGGTATTATATATTTGCCATACACCCATGCTGCTGATACAAACATTTCAGTTTTTTTTTTCTCAAATTCAGCTTGTTCACTTGCAGTCTGTGGTCAAATGAGCTTTACACCAAATCTCCTTTGTTGTGAGCAGAGATGCAGGTACATGCAATGGAGAACTAACATGGAGGAAAGTTATTTGAAAGATTTTTAAAAAAATTGCTGGTGATGTGTAGCTTCCAAGTGAAGAAGAAACAAAAAATAAAAGGTATTGAGACTTTAAAATAACTTTCTTACCTGTAGTAGGTTCCAAAGTAGTTCAGGGGTATGTAAAGCTGAAGAGTATAAGTGACAAACAAGACAAAATCTCCAACCTACGGTGAAACAAGCAAAGATTAGAAGCCAGGACACAACCACTTGTTCTTGGCTACTTTTTTATTTATTTATCTTTTTAAGGATTATATAATACTACTTGTTCTTGGTGATGCCTGAGCTATTTAAGTGCACACAGTACAAATGCACCATACTTTTTTTAAGATTTGCTTAATGTGGCAATCCCAATAAAAATATACATTCAATGAAACTGCACAATTTAGTGATGAAAATTATTATAAGCAAACTGATCTAGAATTAGAGCGAATGTTGATCTAAGTTTTACCACTGAGGTTTTTCTATTTACTTCTCAGTTGTTCAGTTTTGGTGTCAACTTATCACAAATCTATAGACCAATAGCAAAAACAGAAAAAAGATTAAGGGCGCGTTCGTTTGGGATATTCCGGAATAGGAATATATTCCGGAATATATTCCGGCTATTCTGCTCCTGGGAGCAGAATAGCCGGAATGGAAATCCAGGTATTCCGGAATGAGAATAGCTCCCAAACAAATGCTTACTCGCATTATTCTTATTATTCTTATTCTGGATTGATCCCAAACGAACGCGCCCTAAAAGTTCTCTGCTTTTTTAATGAATGGGTCCTGAATGTTTAGTGAGTGGTAAGAAGAGTTATACCTCCAGGCTGAGTAGCATTAAACTTTTGAGACAGAACTATTATATTAGTTATTCAACCTATCCTAATTCATTCCACATATAACCTTATCTCGCAGTATACTTACTAACAGACCAAAATGAGACATATGTAGGTCTCCTGGAGAGAAATGACCATCACTCATAGCACTTTAAACTACTCAAATAACAAGACTAGGTTTAAAATGAAGGCATTTTGAGAGTAGCACTAACCTGTAGTTGACCCTCTGCTACTAACTTGCCACAATACAGAGTACCAGTCAGGAGTCCAGCAGTGATAATTGAGTTCTGCGCAGTATTTAACAGTGCAAGGGATGCAATTGTATCCCATTCACATTTCTGAAAAAAAGAATTCAATACTTGATACGGAATGTGCACACCAGCAGTGATCAGGTACAACAAATTGACTGCAAAGATGAGGGAAAATGCAAAGCTGTTTCAAGAGCAGTTATACCTGATAGTCCTGAATTGCAAGATCCAGTCTTTCCACTTCAAAGTCTTCTCCACTGTAGTACTTCACCTAGAGCAAGTGTCATCAAAATTGATTTCTCAATACTCATTGTGCAGTTCCAGAAAATATCTGTACTCCCCCCACAGAAGGCATTGGAATTTCCTGAGGGGTGGGGGGTTCTGTAAGGCCAAAAAATTTAAAGAAATGTATGAGGCTTAATTGGAATTTCCAAAAGGGTGGGGGGTGGGGGGGGGGTGGGGTCTTACAAAATCCCTTTGATGGGGGAGGTATGGATATTTTCTTGAATTACACATTACAACATCGACACAATTCCAAAGAAACAGGTGAAAATAATAAAGGAAAACATATCTACCTATTAGTATCGAATCAATTATTTTGTCTAAAAAGACAGAATTTTTGTCAATGTAAATGTTTTTGAGTCACAAACAAATTAAAAATACATTTTTAAA